>JAULBW010008184.1:0-14513 GCA_032358265.1 Vaucheria bursata | reverse complement strand
CTTTGCCCGCCTTTCTCTTTTAAATCTTTTGTCCTTGCTTGCTTGCTTATAACTCAACTAATTGTTGTTGTTACTCTATATATATCATTCCCATCATGTAGTTGTGATAAACTAATAGCCACGTGTGTTTAAAGTCGGACAACGATAATATCATTAACCATTATTTCGTATCACAGATATTAATGTACAATCTACAATTAAAAAATCAAAATCTGATATTAATGATGAAGCAATTGTTAAATTATTACATCAGGATTTGGAGGAGGAAACAGGCTTAAAACCAACAGATTTTGGTTCTACTACAATCGATTCTACAATACAATCTACACCATCTACACCAACTAAATGTAATAATAACCAATCTACTCCTGATAATAGTAGTCCCATCAATAATAAGCAACCAACATTTGTTAATCAATTTAGATCTGGAAATGTACAATCTAAATCTAGTAGATTAGATCCTAATATGATGGCTATTGTAGAAGCAATAAAAGTAGATACTACATCTAGAGATAAAACAGTTAATGATATGATCGAATTAATAAAGATCCAACAACAACAACAACAACAATTGATCAATATATTAACGCAACAATCATCACGCAATTATTCAAATGTACAACCTTATTTACAACCTAATAATTTCCAACAAAATCCCGCTCCTAAATAAATGTTACCCATCAAATCTACAATCAATTTATGCTATGTATATATTTCTAATTATATTTGTATATCTAATCATATTTTGCTTCGTAATCTATCGCAGCGCTATTAACATTATTTATATTTGGGTTTATATTTTCTACATTGTCTATATTATCTTTTACATTTTGAGCATTATCTTGTATATTTGCTTCGTAGTTATTCACTAAATTATACTCGTTATTATCTAAATCTTCTTGTATAACATCGTAAACTGTTTTAATTTGATTTCTATCCATTGTTCTAGTTCTTAGGTTGTACAATCTAACAGCAAGTTCTAGCAAGCATGCATTAAATTGTTTATTATATTTTAATGGTCTACTTAATCTTTTAAATACACATTCAAATGCACGCATACCCCATTCTGCAGAAGTTCTCACTTTAATAATTGTAGAGTTCTTTTTTAATTGTTGTCTTCTAGTAGGTGCATGTCTAGATAGCTTTGCACCTTGTTTGAATGGAGTTAGAATTTTATTTTTTAATCTACCTGTACAACAAAATGCAGAATCTGCAACTAATTTGTATTTCAGATTTGGATTTAGCATTCTACGATAAACCTCTCTAGCTAATGTAGAATCATGTACACTTCCAGGTTCATTTATTTTTGCATAACATATAGTCCTATCTGCTAAAAATACAAGTAAGTTAGTAACAGTATGACCTGATTTCCAACTATTGTAGAATAATTCTTTATCTTCTACATTTGAAGGACAGAACATAGGAAAATATACACCATCCATGAACCCAAATACAGATTTTAATCCCCATTTAGCCTCGATTCTCCTAGCAGAATCCTGCATCTCTTCTTCACTAGGCCATTGTATTCTACATTGTGGATGTGATCTACATATTTTAAGTAAACAATCTAAACCATTGTACAAATGTCTAGATATAGTAGCTGGACACATACCAAAATTCTTTTGTAAATCCTTTTGTTGATGAGGATTAACAAGCCATTCTAATGTAATTCCAAGAATATCAGCCGCACTTAATCTACAACGTATAAAATCTACATTTAAATTCTGTATCATTAATAATTCTAATTCTCTAAATATTTGTTTATTAAATCCAGTTGAACTAATGAAACTCATATCATTTCCATGCAATAATTGATGCCTCCATTGTGAATTTATTGTAGAAACTAAAGTTTGTTTGGTATAATACAATCTTTTCTTCTTTTTCTTCTTCAGATAATTGTACAACGCCCACAATGCAATAGCTCTAGACATAATGTACAAGTAGAATTATTATTTCAAGTGGAGGATTAGAATTTATTGAGATATCGTGCTCAACATCTATTTGCATTAGAATGCGCAACAACAATTGACATGGAATCACTATTTATTCAAAAACAAATGTACACTATTTTTCCGATCTAAACTTTATCTACATGTAAGATTGTACATTCATGTAGAACGCATTTGGAAGTCCTCCAATATATTAATAGCTAATGTAATCTAATAATAAACTATATTTATAATAAATATCAAATATTAACGTTATGCCACTCAAATATAATCAAAATACTCATATCAAATATTTAACTCGTGCCCAAATATTACAATCCTTAGCTTCTAAGTGCTCAAAGACCACTTGGAACTTAAGGATTGGACAAAATATGAGATAGTGAGAAATCTATGCCAATATGCTTAATTTTATTTATTTCATACAATCATATACTTATTTTCAACAATTATATTTAACTGAGCAAGATAGCAAAAGTCGGGTCAAAATACTTATTTTGCTGTGATCAAAGTGGCAATATACTCTTATTTATTATGTTGTTTTATGAATTAGCATGATGTTCTTGTTGATTTAAATAATCTGCACCCTTTTCTGTCAATATACGAACACGTTTATTACTTCTACGATTAGAATTAGGAGCAAATCTAGGAGTTGATTCTATTAATGCATCTAATTCCTCTGAAATATCACTACTACATTCTACTTCAGTACTTTCAATATTACTAGAACATGATCCACTATAATCCATATCATCATCTGAATTATATTCATTAATATTAAACTCATTAATAGTAGAATATTTTATTCTTTTATGATTATTAGATGAATTATTAGATTTAGTCTCAAATTGCTGATCTATCCACGTGTCGTGTTTCATTATCTTTCATTGAATCAGCTGTGTCTAATTGTTGTTTTGTTTTAGTGATTGTTTTATTATATTTATTTAAAACTTGTTGTTGATATAATTGGGATGTTTTGTTCGCAAATTCTTGAATTGTATTATTGTTATTATCATTACTAGTTGTTGTTGTAGGTATAACTAATTGAGTATAAGTACTTTCAAGTTCTTCTATGGTAGGTAAACCGACAGAGTTTTTGCTGTTATTTAACTGCTTTTTTATGTTATCTGGTAGAGAAAAAATAGAACCACCAAATGAATCTAAACACATACGATATTCATCAGTAATAATAGGAGGCATGATATGAGGAAAAAAACAATATGCTTGATCAGCAGGTTGAAATGAATTTACATCAATACGATAAACATATTCATTATCAAAAGGAAAACTGTTATTTTCATAATTATCAGGATCACAACATTCGAAAGCTGCATCATCGCAACACAACGGTGTTATTGATGTTGAGGCAATTTCAAATGCTTGAATAGGATTGAATCTACTGTATATCTGTACAATTTTCTTTTGTATCTTGCCAATTACAATGACGACCTGTTAAAATAGCACACATTCTTCTCCATTCCAACATAGTTAATGATGTAACAATGGGTAATTGATTTTTTTTCTTTAAAGAACTTTTTTGATATTTTTTTGTTAATTTAAAATCTTCATTATTTGTAATTATTCTCTTTATATGACCACCTAAACTAGTAGTGTGATATCCAATTTTACGTAATGTTTCTTCATCTGGTTCTCGAAATGATATTGTTAATCGTAAACGAATACCTACAAATTGTGGTTGTTTTTTTTCTTTATTATTATTACTATTATTATTTGAATTGAGTTGAAGAATATTATGATATGCATTTATATCTTTAATAATATGAACTGCAGATCCTACAGCTAAATTATTACTATCAATTTTATCTTTATTATAATTAGTGGGTTTTTCTGGTATTAATTCTGCAGTTATAGCTACTAAATCTCCAGCTTGTTGTGCTCTTAAACCAATTTCTCCTATTAATTCACGCCATAATGTATAATAATAACCTACATTTGCATAATCATTTAATTTAAATTCACCCCATCCTTGTGCATTAGGAATAAACCATTTAAATGAATAATACAATTCCATACTTTGAGTGTGGGTAATATAATTACTATCAATTTTGTATTTAGGGGTTACATTGCAGAATTTAATAGGTTTTACTATGTTATAAGCTGAACACATTCGTAATTGGTCAAACTTTTTTGTACTGTAGTTGGAATTTTTATCCATATATTATCTATCATATCTATTGCTGGGTATATAAATGAGCAGATTTAATTTTTGTGTTCAAAACCGTAGCAGCAAAATACTCTTTTTTAATTCATGTAAAGGATTTGTAGTATTGTTGTTTGTTTGTTTGTTTGTTTTAATTAATGTTTTAGTTATGATTTATTTATTATTATTACTTCATCTTCTATTAATAAGTTCATTGTCATTATTATTGTTGTTATTATTAATTTATTGGTAGAATGTATGTATGATTTCTATTAATTTGTTTAGTATTTATAAGTATGATTTACTTTACTTCCACAAGTTTTTTCCACATATTTGTTATACTAATCTCATTATTATTAATCACATCACGTATAATGAGCCACTAAATATATATCAAGAATGATGACCTTGTTAATTAATTCCTCATATACATTCTTTTCTACTGTTACCTAACTCTACATATAAATCATAATCAGAACATGTAGCTAATTTCTTTCTAAAATGTCATTGGTGCAACTTAATTGTTAGTATTGTATTGTATGACAACTCTTTCCTATCATTTAATAGGTTCCTAAATAAAGATAAAAAATGAACGTGCGATAACATAATATTGGAATGTTAACTACCATATCACCAACCTATTCATTTTCATTGTTTATTTAATAACTTTTTTATTCTATTCATTAAATAACATTCATTATTGTTTTAGAGTTATTAGTTATTTTTATGCATAAATAACATTCATTATTGTTACTATTATTAATGTTTTATTATCCGGTGTTTATTAATTATTACTAGGTCTTATTATTGTTATTTGTTGTAGCAGATGGTATGAAGTAATAGTATAATTATTATTTATTTTTACTATCGTTTATTATTAAGTTACTGTAATATCATTGTGCAGAAACAAATAGATATGTTATGAGCATTATTATTTATTACTATTATTATTATCATTATTATTAATTAGTAGTAGCAGTAGCAGTAGTAGTAGTCATAGTGATATAATGTCTTTAATGTTCCAGACCCAAAAGTGTTCCAGACCCAATATGTCTATTTTTTTTATATGATATATTCTATTAAGATATTTTTTTTTTTAAGAATTTAGGCCTGGAACATCAATTGGGTCTGGAACATCAGTTAGGTCTGGAACACACGTAATATTATTGTTATTTTTCCGTATGTTATGACTGCTATGACTATTATTACTTATTATTTACTATTATTATCATTATTCTTTATTTATATTATTTATTATCATGATATTATTCTTGTTTATTATTATTATGTATTAGTGGTAGTAGTAGTAGTAGTAGTAGTAGTAGTAGTAGTAGTAGTAGTAGTAGTAGTAGTAGTAGTAGGAGTAACAAACAGCAATCATAGTGTTCCAGACCCAAAAGTGTTCCAGACCCAATATGTCTATATTTTTTAACAGCTATATTCTATTAAAATATTTTTTTTACAAACAATTTAGGCCTGGAACATCATCTAGGTCTGGAACATTAGTTAGGTCTGGAACATATGTATTATTATTTGTTATTTCTCCGTACATTATGGATATTATTACTTATTATTATTTATTATTATTTATTATTATTATTATTATTATTATCTTTTATTCCCTATTCATTACTATTATCTATGATCATTGTTACTCTTGGTTGATATTTGTTATTATTAAGTTTAAGTAGTAGTAGGACTAAGTCACGTTACAGATGTTCCAGACCCAAAAGTGTTCCAGGTCTAAAAGGTGTTCCAGACCCAATATGTCCATATTTTTTGTAACGGATGGATATACTATTAATTTGTTTTTAGGAATTTAGGTCTGGAACATCGTTAGGTCTGGAACACCAAAGGTAATAACATAGGTAAAAAATGCCTGGATCTTAGACTATAACATATTAATTTATGTTTTGGTTCTCTTCATTCACATGATACATTTTCCTCTAATAATATGTTTTACTATGTTGCTTTGCTTAGCTTTTATTCTTATGAGATCGGAATGAAAGGATAACAATATACAAATGTTCCATAAATATCAATCAAACATCAGCAGCGCTTAATCTTGATTTCATTGTTATTATTTTGAACTATTAGGATTATTTTATAGGTATGTTATATATTATTTAAAAAATCTAGCTAAATAACAAAGTAAAGGAAGTCGAGGCATAATAATCGAATCAATAACTTTCTCTGAGCATTGCAAATCATTAGACCACCAACTAATACAGTAGAATCTGATTACACAAACAAACAAATAAGGCTTAATCTATTTTGAGTATCATAAGTAAGCATTAAATGTTGATATCTACCCATATTATATTATGTTTATTAAATAATGCATATAAGTTTGATTTGTGGTTTATCTCGTCTAAAATACTAAGTTATTATCACTGTTTTATTATTATGGCAGTGGTATTATGATTATTATTATTATTATTATTATTATTATTATTATTATTATGATTATGATTATTTTACTTTTGATAGTCTGTGGCTAAATGGCTGCTGTGGTTAGGAACTTATGCTAATTTACTTATTGTTATTCGAAATATACACTATAGCTTATCTATTCTCACGGCTAGTGTTTCATTTGTAAGAAGAGCTAACATCATTTTATCATTATGGTATGAGATATTGACTGGGACATGATTTAGTAAGATCTTATAATATTTGATACCTGGAGTAATTAACTAACTAAACTAATGTATACCAAACATTCGTTAATAGTTATTTGTGTTACTTCTACTATGATTATTATTACTAATTAAATTATGACACATATAGGTAGCAGCAATTATTATTATTAGTATAAACTAGCAATTATTATTATTAGTAATATAAACTAGCATTAAATTTGTTATTATTATTGTTACTATGTATTATATCGTTATTATTACAGGAGTAACTGTATCAATTCCAAGCCCAAATTGGTGTTCCAGACCTAACAAGTGTTCCAGGTCTAAAAAGTGTTCCAGACCCAATATGTCTATATTTTTTGTAACAGATATATTCTATTAAGATATTTTTTTGCAAACAATTTAGGCCTGGAACATCAGTTGGGTCTGGAACATTAGTTAGGGTCTGAAACATATGTATTATTATTTTTCCGTATGTTATGAATATTATTAATTAGTATTTATTATTATTACTTATTATGTAGTATTATTATTGTTATTACTCTTGAATTTCTATTCATTATTATTATTACTATAAATACATTGTTACTGTTGGTGGGTATTTGAGTAGTTAGTACTAAGTCATGTTACAGATGTTCCAGACCCAAAAGTGTTTCAGACCGAATATGTTCTATTTCTTTTATATTGGATATATTCTATTAAGATATTCTTTATATAGAATTTAGGTCTGGAACATCAAGTGGGTCTGGAACATAAATTGGGTCTGGAACATATGTATTATTATTATTTTTTTTCCGTATGTTATGACTATTATTTATGTATAATAATTATTATCATTACATTTCTTTTTATTACTATTTATTATATCGTTATTATTTGTTACTGCTATGGTTAGTATTATTATTATTATTATTATTATTAATTTAAGTAGTTGGTAGGAATAGCCGTAATCACGTAACAAGTGTACCAGACCCATAAAGTGTTCCAGACCGAAATGATGTTCCAGACCGAATATCTCTATTTTTGTTTTTTATAAGGATATATCCTGTTGAGAAGTTTTTGTTTAGAATTTAGGTCTGGAACACTAAGTAGGTCTGGAACATTTCAGGTCTGGAACACCGAAGTAATAATATAGGTAAAATACTGGATATCTGGGTTAAAGTAATAATAAATATATATTGTTGAAATAAAGATGTCTACACATGCAACATTAACATATGATTTATCTAAACCTCCAATAGGAACTATTAGCAACCATAGAAGAATTAACTTTAACTAATACTAATATAGTAATATCATTAAATCCTCAACAATATAAATCAACCAACATTAATTATTAATAATAAATCTAAACAACAATTTCAATCATCTTAATTAATAATTCATTATTTAGCTCGCATAAATACTATAGACTACCTTTTATAACGATGACATATAATTGCATTTCTCTACTAATACGTTGTACTATGTTGCTTTGTTTTATGAGATTTGTATTATTATTTGAATGAAAAAATTCAGTAAGAGATTTCAAATCATCCTCTATAATATTAATGCTAATTTTCATTGTTGTTATTATTTTAAATTATTAAGGATTATTTATAGGTCTGCATATAAATTGATTCAAGAAGTAGCTAAAATAACAGAGGTCTTTGGTGCACAATTGTTATTAAAGGAATTCAAGGCATAGCTTTTCCTTGGCATTTATTTGATCCAGGTAATATACAGTAGGATATATTCAATAAAACAAATAAAACTTAATCTATTGTTGAGTACTATAAGTAAGCATTAATTGACTTTATGTATCTTGCAGATTAAATAATAAATGCATATGAGTTTTGATTTGCGGTTGTTTCTCATGTAACATACTAATTTAACGACGTACATAATTGATTATAGAATAAAGGTCTTTCTTATCATTGGTATTCTTCTAATGTTTATTATTATAGCTATTATTAATTACTTGTGCTAATCTTTGGCTACATCGGAACTTATGCTAACCACTTATTGTTATTCGAATTATATACACTAATTTATCACTATACCCAATATAAGGATTAACATTATTATCATTATATATTAGAGGTTAGTTACCATGATTTAGTTTTGCATCACCTAATACAAATAGTGTACTAAAATATATGTCAGTTGTGAAGCAGCGTTATTATTATGTACTATCATTATATTGATTATTATTGTTATTATTATTATTACTATTATTATTATGATTGATTATTAGTAACGACAGTGAGTATCAATCAGTAGGTGTTCCAGACCCCAATTGATGTTCCAGACCTAAAAGGTGTTCCAGATCCAATATTTCTATTTTTTTCTTAAAATGATCTATGCTATAATATATTTTTTTTTAAGAATTTAGGTCTGGAACATGTTATGGGTCTGCAACACTAAAGGATCTGGAACATATGGATTATTATTGTTATTTTTCCAGTATGTTATTATTATTATTGTTATTATTATCTTTTACTATTTATTATATCATTGTTGTTATTGCTAATTGTTTCAACTATCATATGTATCAGTTTTAACATAATTTAGCTAAAAACTGAATGAATAATCTAATTGTTCAAGCTGTATGTCTCTTGTGCTTTATACTACTAAACGCATCTAAAATTGCTAATTTTAACAAAACGGTTATTATTCATTATATATAATTATTCGTTATTCGTTGTGTTATTATATTATCATTATTAATCTTCTATTATTGTTGCTTGTTGATGCTTGTTATATCGATATTGACTTCACTATAAATGCTGATATTACAATAATGCTAATGTCAGGTAAAGTAAACCATCATTCATGTAATTCTAAATCTTTTCGAGTTTGATCTATAGCTAGTTCGTTTCTTATTTGAAAGCCTAAAGAAAAGTTGATTCATAAACCGAGTGTACTTGATCTATCATTTATTTCCCTCGATATATAAAGCGGTTTACCAACAACCAACATATGTAAAAGATACACCTGAATCTAATGCAGTTGTTTTATCAGTTATAAGTTTGTTATTATTACTTTCTCTATTATCATAATTATATTTAGATTACTTATTATTTATTAATATTACTAAATTAGATACATAACTACTTCCTCTTTTTAGTAATTTTGATGATCTCTGGTTAAACGACTTTGCTTTGCTTGTTTGATTAAACTCTATACCGATGTTCACACAAACAAATAAGCCTTGTTATTCTTTATATGTGAATTATCATTATCACTATTTAAACTATTGATTACTTGATATTTTCATTGTTATCAGGATTATCATGAGCATTAATTAGCACGATTTGGACATTTATTATTTGCTTGCCCATTCTATTTTGAATCAACTTCTTCACTTGGGATATTGTTATTATTCTCTGTATTATTATTCGCACTTAAAGCAATGCAAGCCTTACATTTACGTTTAATTGCTGGAAATTTCAATTGTGTTGATGAGTAGTTTACTTTAGGTAATTGTTTCTTACAACATGAGCAAGAGGAAATAGTATTGGATTTGGTAGTTATTGCAGAGCTATTGGAATCTTCGTTGTTTTGGACTGATTCCTTCGGCTTACATAATGGTGGAACATAATCTCCTATTAATTCATTTCTTATTCTCCAAACAATATTATGTTCTCTCTTAACTTTCTCCCAAAATTGATCTGGTGCAGATTGATATAATTTAAATTCTTCTTCATTACGTTGAGCTATTTCTTGTTCTTCTTTAGTGTCCAAATCAATTCTCTGTGTTGTAGATTCAAATGTTTCTGATAATTCTACTTTGTTTAATCTCATTATTCTTTGCTTGTCTCTGGGTAATGCCAATATATTAATTTCACCACCAATATTCCATATTTTATCAGTTGTGCTAACCCAAGCATGCCAACAAGAATATTTTCCATTGTTCATAATTTGAAATCCTTTTATCAAAGTGCCCGAGGCATGATTATTTTTATGTAATAATTCATATAAGATACAAGAGGCGGGTAAACAACATTGACCTTGGTTTTTACTAACAAAAGCTTTTAGTACAGCATCATAACAGGCTACTTCTGATCCCATCTTAAATAAAGATCAAAATATTTATGTTAGAATATTTAATAATATTTGTGTTGTTTAAATTGAAATTGCAAAAAACTGAAATTGCACTATACATCAACAAATTAACAACATGTCAACGTATAACAATGCTGATAATAATAACAATGATCATAAGCTTGTTTGTGATGCTATTAAGTACTTAGGTGAGAAATTAACTTGTTTAGGTGCTAGCCAAGATTTTTCAATAAAAACCAAACTCGAATCAATAGAAGATATATTACCGGCTGCTGTATTTAATGCTATAAAAGGATTGAATCACTTAAGAAATCAAGTAGTGCATGACAGCAAACTGTTAACAAGCGGGGAAAGACAAGAGTTTATAGCCAAATACAAGGAAGTCAAATTAAAATTGAGGGAATTACAAAGGAAATTAGATTCTGAAATCGACGAAACTCACTACTTTCAGATGGTATCCGACAATACCGAGTTAAAAGAACAAATTGAACTACTGATGGCCGTAGCTGATGAAAACAAGAAATTGAAGCAAGAAGTAGACGTTTTACGAGCCAATAACAATAAATTGCTCACATCAAACAACCTTTTAATTGAAAATACCAAATCTCTCGCAAAGTTCGAGACCCACAACAAATCGTTAACTGAAGCAAACGCAATCCTATCACAAACCTTATCGAAAACAACAGCTGAACATGAAATCCTAACGCTTCAATTGAAACAGTGCAAATCTCTCATTAATAGGTCCATTTTAAGTGGAAGTGATAACGTAACGCTTATATCTTCTTCCTCTCAGAGACAAAAGGAGGTTCAAATACAACGATTAACTGCATTTAAGACGAATCCTGATGCAACAACAACTTTACGTATTCAAGTTGGTTGGTTTTGCGATGTTAAGAATTCCAACGGTAAATGGATGGTAGCAGAAATTATCAAGATCAACAATGTTCATAATAACAACAATACGGCGGCAGATAATAGTTATTATCAGGAAATTTCATCCATCCAAGTTAACTTTATTGATATTGCTACATCACATACTTTCCATATCGTACGATCAGCATTTTATGAACGCATTGCTATTCTCCACACTTATTCACTGCCGAAGACTAACACGAGTCGATACAAAGTTGGTGATATTATATCCCTCAAAGCTGTCCCGGACGAACTACAAATGCCTGTAACAGCTGCAACTAGTACAGGAATATTAGCTCATGTGATCCAAGTTGATAAACATCAAATTGAAATACAAGTAAATGTGAATAATGGAAATAAAATACATTATTGGTTGTTGGAAAGTGATGAAACCATACTCAATCCTTCCCTGTTTGCTAGTATGAGTAATTTAGCCAGTAAATATACGAAGGCGTTTACAACCAAAAAGTAAGAGGGAGCGTACGTATGAATGTATCACGTAATTTTTTTATTTATTGTTATACCTACAATAACATTTGCAGCTTCATCACGGCTGTTAATATTAATATTTCAGTAATGGCAATTGGAGGTGCTGGAAATGAACAAGCAAGAATTCCATCTGATAGACAACCTACAGATGCAGATTTAGATGATAACAACAAGCAGTTGATTTACCTGAAGGATGTAAATTAGTTAATGGACCTATACCTGAAGCCTACAGAATTATTGAATATTCAAACTGCAAATACAGAGAAAATATTCTTATCCTGTGTTCCTCTGTCAATTAGCAACAGTGCAAGCAGTGGAGCTATGCGTAATAATACAGGTCAAAAAGAGCTACCTCATTAGCTAACGCATTAGAAATGAATAAAACTATTACTACAATTGACTTAGGTCAGAATATAATTGGTGCTGACGGAGCTAGTTCACTAGCTAGAGCATTGGCAACAAATACAACTATTACTACAGTTAACCTAGCCGTCACTGAGTTTGGTGATACTGGAGCTATTTTATTAGGTAAAGCTTTAGAAATAAATCAGACTATTACTGCAATTAATTTATTGATAACTAAAACCGGCGATTCTGGGATTTCTTCATTAGCTAAAGCATTGGAAACAAATAAAAGCATTACTACCATTAACTTAGGCGGTAATACTTTTGGGGCTGCTGGTGCTGCTTCTTTAGCTAGAGCGTTAGAAATAAACCAAACTATTACTGCAATTACCTTAGAGGGACTTGTCATTGGTGATGCTGGAGCTGTTTTATTAGCGAAAGCATTAGAAGTCAATAAAACCATTACTACAGTTACTTTAGCTAGTTTATTTGGTTTAGGTCAAAATGCAATTGGTGATTCCGGAGCTATTGCCTTAGCTAAGGCATTGGAAATAAACAAAACTATTACAACAATCAACTTAAATTCAAATTTAATTGCTGATCCTGGAGCCATTGCATTGGCAAAGGCATTAGAAATAAACAAGACTATTACCACACTTGACTTACATGGTAACAAAATTGGTGATTCGGGAGCTGTTTCACTGGCTAAAGCATTAGAAATAAATACAACTATCACTACAATTAACTTGCGCGGGAATGATACTTGGGAAGGGATATTTTCTAAATCGCGCCCTGTCATCGAACCCGCTTCATTAGATCAAATTGGATACTTGCTACAGAGAAATGCAGCGATAAAAATGGCAAAACTACAACCAGAGCAAAAGAATTCTCATAATAATAACAATAATCTTTCAATAGGTAATGTGAATGTTGGCTCAAGTGTGTTAAATAGCAAGGCACCTGGATTAGTCGACAATTTGGAAACATATAACCCGGCTGCTGAATTGGATTTGAAAGTGAGAACATCTGCACAAGATGATGATTGTATAATTTCACATGGTGATCTTGAATTTGGTGCAGTTTTAGGTGAGGGGGGATTTGGTATAGTTCAAGCAGGAGTATGGCATCATATGGATGTAGCAATTAAAAAGGTATTGATTAAACATTTATCTGATGAAGCGAAATTAGAACTAGAAAAGGAAGCTCAAGTTATGGCTAAATTACGATGTGCTTTTATTGTTCAGTTCTACGGTTATTGTCTTACTCCAGAATGTTGTATTGTAATGGAATATATGCCTAAAGGTTCATTGTATTCGATGTTGCATAATAAATCGATTACCTTAGATTGGAGTATTCGTGAAAGAATAGCATTAGATATTGCATGTGGTGTAGCGTTTTTACATGAAATGAATATTATTCATCGTGATTTAAAAGCCTTGAATGTATTATTAACTGAAGGAATGCGAGCTAAATTAAGTGATTTTGGATTAGCAAAAGTTAAAACAGAAACTCATACCACTACTGCAGGAAGAGGAGCAATTGGAACATTAGCTTGGATGGCTCCTGAATTAACAATGGAAGATGCTGCGTGTAGTAAAGAAACAGATATTTATAGTTTAGGTATTACGTTATGGGAATTAGTTAGTCGTCAAATACCCTTTGCTGCAAAAGTTCAAAAAGCAGCTCAAATTCCTATAAAAGCTAGTAATGGTGTCCGAGATGATATTCCAAGTGATTGTCCTCCTAAATTAGCAACATTAATTCAAGCTTGTTGGGCTACTGATCCTAAAGAGAGACCAAGCATACAGAAAGTCGTTAAATTTTTGAAACAAAATAATGTAACTGATTTTAAGTTGTTTCAACAAATTTAGTGCTTCGGCATGTATAATAAACTAATATATGAATCACTGTAAAAAGTTAAAGAAAAAATATGCCAAACAAAATATGAAGGTAAAAGCTGATAATATGCATGAA
>JAULBW010008173.1:0-14520 GCA_032358265.1 Vaucheria bursata | reverse complement strand
AACACAGGTTAAGATATAATGTACAATTGAACTGTTACTCTTTTGCATTGTTTGCCTGTTTGTTGTGCGTCTTGACATGTGCACATTCACTGGAATCTATTAAACTGACTTTTATAAACAGCCTTGCTAAAGCATTGCATAAAACCTTGCTGTACTGATACCCACAAGATATCAGTTGCATTATTTGTTGCTGATTTTGTAAGTTGATTTAAAATTTTATCTTTTACTATTCCATATAAAAGGTTTAATTACTGCAAGAATTGTGCAATAATATTGATTGGATATAACCATTTATTGTATGCAATTTCTGTGCTAACTAATAGGTTAGGCAAGGTTTGTAGCACAGTTGCTAAAGCCCTTTTGTAGTGACAGAGAAAGATGATTTTCCAAAGCTATCTTTAATATTACAGCATCCATAGCCAAGTCCTGTGTAAATACCTGTGGCATGCACAATCTTCTACCAGATTTACAAAGAACAAACAATTTTGTATCTCTATTATTTCTGGGAGCCATCAAACCATTTATGAAATTACAATTTAGTAATAATGGGGCACACTCAGTAGATTCAAAAATAAAACATCTCTTTTGCTCAGATACAAGATGGAGGCATGCTCCCATATCCTTGGAGCCCTTACATTTAAAAGGATTTTATTCTTGCTTATCACAATTTCAACTGCATCTAAAGATGTCACATTTTTAATTTCCATATTCATGAAGTAACTTTCAAATTTGTTGAAGCAGAATACAATATTTTATTTGATTGTCAAAATGCATTGATAATCTTATGGCTAATTTTTATTGTAGAATGGATCAGGTTCCTACTTATGGCCTAGAAGAAATGCTTGTAGAGTATGAGGACCTGGTACAAAACTTGGTAAAAACAGATACACTGAGAATTGATGCAGCTGATTAATGTAACTTTGAATGCTCATCTAATTCTTATAATTGTTCAAATTTTATGTTTAGCAGGAAATGCTGGCAGAACCATCTTTGATTGATAGCACAACGACTACTTTGCTTAAAGTTTATGGTAATTAACCTGCTGAAGCCATACAAAAGAAAGCTGGGGGTACTATAAAACAATTACATGCTTAGCTTATGAAACTGCAAGCCGCAGAAAAAGAGTTTATGCTTAAGCTAGCAAGAATTTCTGTTCAGACCGTTCATCAAATAGTTATAAGATGGCTTTTGCTAAAAAAGATCAAGGTATTTATCTCCTACTCACATGGCATCGGCAATACGATCGATGTAGTTTTATAGAGGCAGGCTGGTACTAATGACAGCATGCAATGCACTAATGACAGCATGCAATGCACTAATGAAAGAGATCCCGAAATATTTGACTCTTGTAGTGGCAATCCATTTGGTACAATTTCAGAATATTATCCAACCCAGGGCAACGACTTTCTGGCTATGGCCCGTATGCTTGCTATTGCAGGGCAGGAAAGTGGTCATTATTCGGATTAAATGCGCAATTCCTATGGTCACCAGATAGGCAGGTAATCTACAGATTTTGCATGTACATATACTGCACTTTATGTAATGCAAACAAGGCAGCAGGATTTAAAAACATGCGATACTATAGTAAAGAAGCTATATGTAGATGGCATGTGGATTTGATAAAATGTGAGGAGACTTTGCGTTTTTCTTGTAAGAATAAAATAGATGGATTTAAGCTTTTATGCATTTTTATAGTTGCCGGAATACATAAAGGCTAATCATAGCTGCTCATAATGATGGTATGTACTTTGTAAAATGTTTCATACATGAAGATTATAGGGCATATGCCATGGACAATGATTGCTGATATGAAGTTTAATCTGAAGCAGGTTGCGGATGTATCTGAATGCTGTGATGAAGAGACTGAGTAAGTTGTTGCATGTCCAAAGGCATTGGCTGGGGTGCCTCAACAAGTGATAAAATAGGGATTTTTTACTGCTATTACTATGATGTCAGGATCTCACTTGGTTTGATATGGTAAAGTTATCCCATCTTTTCTCCAATGCTATGAATTACTAACAAGCAAAATATACGAGTGTAGCTATGTGATGATGAAAAAATCTTTTTTCTATAAAATTAGAAAGTTATCTAGGAACAAGGGCAAAAGATCTTCACCTGATGCATGCACCTTGATTGGAACTTTTTAAATTGAATTGTAGTGAGGTTTACTAGGTCTGGTTTGCTTTGCTGCACTTGCAAAGACAGTTGATACTATGATAGTTAATGCGAGAAGGAGGCCTATAGAAAGCAATCTACTGTAATGAATCTTGCCCAAGACATCTGTCTTGTAGGATTTGACTCCTTCGGACAGCATTACTAAACCTTGACTACTTTGTGAGTAGGTTCCTTACGATGAAATGGTTTTGAGTCCTGCAGACGGTTTTGTTTGATCTAGTTAGTGATGCTTCATTTGCAATGACATGCACTATTCATTTGACAAAGTCTTGTACGACGTGTCCCGATTTTGTTGATATTTCATTGTGCTCTGGTAGATAATCTTATATATGTAGCCATATAAATGGATATAACACTAATGAAAGAAGTACATTTTATCCCCATAAAAGTGCTGCCATTGGCAAATTTACAGGCTTATTCTCCACCATTCCTTCCCCTAAACTTGGCAATACTATGCTTAAGGTATTATTCGAAACTAGACAAATAGATCCAAGCGTGATCTCAGAAGTAATTATGGGGCAGGTGCTAACTGGAACTTCTAGATAAAACTCTGTTCACTAAACTGCTATATATATAGTAGACTACCTGATACAACCCCGGCTTTTATTGTAAATAAGGTATGTGGCTCTGGGCTCAAGATGATGACTTTGGCCATCCAGTCAATTCACATTGGTAAAAATTATGCGGTGATAGCGGGAGGGCAGGAAAATATATCTCTTGCTCAGCATGCTATGTCAATGTGCCTTTGTATGTGTGTGGGCGGTAGTACACTGTCTTTATTGAAAATGCTCTAATTGAATAGGATGCAAAATTTCTTGGATCAACAATGTATGTTATATAAGCATGCAAAATCCTTCAGAACAAGATCAAAACCCAAATTAAAATGCGTAACAAGCAAAATAGTATTTTTAGAATAACATTTTTTAAACCTACTTGCCTTTCTTAGTACAAGCTTTATTAATAGTTTGACAGTTTTTGTTATTATCGTTCAATACATATTTTAAAAAAGTAGTCATAAGTAATGGGAAAAAATTAGTTTGATTGAATGAAATCTATAGATCAAGTTATCTATTATGTGACAATTCATATTTGTGATGAGATTTAGTTTCACACAAAACAATTTGTCATGTAGTTTTATAGTAAAGATCAATTACTGATTTTCAGCACTTTACTCAATTTAATGAGCAGTAACTATAGTAACAAGTAACATAATATTTATAATCTTTTAAAAAACTTCTCTAGTTAGAAAGAAAGGAAACAAGCACTAGATGAAAAGTTTGTAAAGGTAACAAACATGTCATACATATCCATTGTAAGTGAAGTTTTCATGTAAAAACTTAACTTGGTTTAAAATTCAAATTTGTGGAAATCGTAGAAAATACAATAATATCATCAAATTTCTTATTGACTAGACCTTACTACTGGAATAGAAAAAACTTAGAAAACGATAAATATTATATAAAAGCAAAATACATGTAAATAGTGAAAATTTATGCATAGTAAAAAATTTTACAAATATGCAAGTATATTGCCAAACATTGTAAAACATTGTTGATTGAATGTTCAATTGCAACTCTTTTTACAATCTAAGCATCAAATCAGTGTCCTCTATCGTCCCCCCTCCCCCCCCCCCCGAACATAATTCATGAGCAGTTGCATTCATTCAAGTAATACTTAGCCTCTAATAGTTAGTACTTTTGAACTGTAATCACATAAACTTTTTATTTATATGTTGCATTTAAATTGGGTTATTTTCGAATATATCGATTAAATAAGGTAGTTCCAATATAATAACTTAGATGTTACATTTGGGGGAAGATAATATGAGGGTACTTCAGCTAGTTTCTTGCAACTATACACTTTCACAAAACTAAATGTATTAGTGGGGCAATGGAAACATTATAAAAACGATTCTTTCAATTTTTAAGAAGAAATTCAACCATATAGTTCACTTTGGTATTTTTTATAAAACTACTGATACACACAACTATTGGGCAATTCCTACTTATTGCTGATTTTTTAATAATGTTATTGGTGGCATCCTTATAAATACTGGGATGAATTGTAAAATTATCGATATTTATGCGCATTTAGGACAATATTTTGCGATTCAAACCTTGAAAAATATTCTTCAGCGAAAAATTTATTTGCATTGAATCATAATAGAAAACTATACACTGATTATTCTGGCAAAGAAAAGAATTGAATGAACAGAGATGAATGTTATCATGATTATTTAAAATGCTGACTTGAGTTGTCGACTTCAAAGCATTCACCTCACTAATCGCAATCACATTTCAAATCCGCGGTGATCGTGACGATGCCATCAGACTAAACAAAACCACGATTTATAGGGCTTCAATAGCTCTGAGCTATCGGTTTACATCCGGATGCACTTAGTCGAACTTCTGGTAATACATTTCCTCTAATGTTTCTCGGCCAGAGGAAGAAAAGATGCACACAGAAAAATTTATTTTCGCATTCCCGCCCTGTTCTAACGGCAAAATTTCATCTTGAATCGTTGTGATTGGTCCTCCATTACGTTCGGCAGTAAGAACAATGTGCTAATCTAATCAACTCTGGCTTGATTCTCCATTCTAATCCATTTTTGAATAAAACTCGAGTTTTTCACATTGAACATCGCCTAACAAGTACTAATCATTTCCATCTGAGTCGAACACATCCTCGAATTGAAAATATCTTTTTCATTACCAGAAGCGTCTTGTAACTAATATTGACTTCCTGAATTCCATAATCACCTGTAATGATATATGTAAGGCTTTTAAAATGTTTATGCGGAACCGTCTAATGAATCAGTAAATATGACTTGTGAGATTCATATAAAATTTGATGAACCGTAACAGTACATTGTAATATTTCAATTATTTCGATTTTCGATCAAACTCTGACCTCATTGATATCATATAATGAGCCGCTTGCTACTGATGTTCTACAATATTTACGAATAAGTAACCAAGGCGATCATCTTTCGAGCTTATCAGCTACTAAAGATATATCACTTCCGGCAAGCTTATTTCTTCTCACATGGAATAGCAATTTACAATGTTTAGAGTTCATTCGATTCTATCCTTGTAATCTTACAAATAAATTGTACACTTGCGGATCTTTCGAGCAAGCGTATACCTTTGATAAAGATCGTTATCGGTTAGTGGAGATGAAAGAGATTGAGGTCCACGAGACCTCCAAAATTTATCTTCGGATTATTAAAATAATTTTTTCGGAGCGCCAAGCGAGGAAAGTGCAATTTTAGACAGACGAGGAGGAGCTTTTGTGCAACATGATTCAAGCCATTCCGATTATCTAATAATGATTTACGAATTAATTAAAGTGATGGCCCATGTCGGTATTCGAAATTTTCGGCAGAGACAACAAGCAGTTGCCAAATTTGTTAGTTTAACATCCATTCATTTTAAATTAAAGCTGATAGCAAATACGTTTGTCGCGCATTAGTTTGACATATCGTTTCCGCTTGGATATGATTTTGTTTAATTTGGTTTCCGCAATTAAAATGCTTTTAGTCATATTGATGATTTGTTAACTACATGACGAGAAGAAAGGACGTCGAGTAAAGTGCTATAGAATTTTAAACCTGTTTATTTTTTTTAATGTTAATGTTTTGAGCTAATGTGATTTAAAGATGTTTAAACATTGAAAGATACTTGTTTTTACTACGGATACAAACAAAACATCACTGAAGAGCTGATTTTACTTGCGTTAAAGAATAATCGACTATTCCTTCAAATTTAAAATTTGTTTTCTAATACACTAAGAGCTATGCCTTTAGTTATCTAAATTACCTCTTAAAATAATAATGCAATTTGATTTGTCCAATTACAAAAAATATATTCATAATATATCAATTTTGTTCTCTGGATAGGATATTTTTCTATAGCTGTTTTCATCTAACATTGATGTCCGACACTTTGACTGCTCACGGGCATCTGCAACAGTGGGTATCCAGCCAAATCAATTTTAACCCATCTATAGGAAAGTGGAGACCCTAGGTTCAAGCCCTTCAGGAAATGTGACAAGATATTTACTGCTGTATTTGTGTAAATATCCTACTAGATTTAAGTTTCATTAGTAAGCCACAAAATGTATACTTTGCACGTATATGCTACACAGCAAGTGTCACAAGGTATAAATAAGTTTGAACATTGTAAATCTGGATCAATATGCTGCTGCATTGAATAAGTATCATTACTTGCAATTCGTTTTTTCATTCATGACTACTGCATCAGCCTTCCCTTCACTCAGGCCTCTCCACTATACTTTTCACGCTGTGCTATGATCATTTGATCGTTCTAGGGTGACAACTGAACTTGCTGTGTAGTGCCAACTAATGCTCAAAGTTTGCTCAGTTGTGACTATTAAAACTAGGTAATTTTATATGGTCACACAAGTTTGATACGTTGATAAAAATACTTTAGGTATTTTGCCTACTTTGAAATTTCACTTATGTAAAGATGTATTTTACAGCATAGAATGATTACTTAATAATAATATCATCAGAAATACGCAATTCTTCGATTTGGGGTACCGACAAGTACCAGTGAACTGCTTACATCACAAACTTATAATTACTTTTTGAAATTTTAGCCAACTGAGCACAAATTACATCATGTACAAACTATGTAATTCGTTGAGTAAAGCTATGTACATGCAATCCACATAAAAGTTACAATCTAACGATGATGGAACGTATATATATGATAAAAGTAACCTGATACGCATGCTACTAGATCACATAACTGGCCAAGTGGGACCTGAATAGTGGGGTTGGTATCCTTACGACCACCTATTTAAGGCTTACCATGATATTCATCCCTATAATATTTTAAAAGTAGCCCAATTGCATTCATTCATCTGTAATCTGGTAAAAATATGTTTGATTGAACCTTGAAACATTTCATCAATGCTAAATAAAAATTTCTATTTTTATTAAAGAGATCATTGTATTAAAGTTCCCAAAATGCAAATATCAGAACATAATTGATCAAGAACAAGAGATCACTAGGATAAAAAAATTACCTTGCAATAAGCAAAAAGAGGTAATACAGTTTTAAATTGACATATTTCATTAAATTGCATATGTGATTTTCTTAGGAGCTATGGTATAACTGCACTATTAAGGTGCTGTACATATTATTTATTTGTATTATATTTATGTTGATGCAGACTAGTATTGTATATAGTCCAGTAAATTAGTCACTTTTCATGTACAGCCAAAGAGTATTGTCAAACAACGTTGATATTAAAGTGTGATCATTAATATCACTTGAGTTTTTCTTTCTCCTGTATTTCTTTCTGAATTTCTATGCTGTACTGTCAAGTAACCACATCATCACAGACACTTTTTTACCTTGTTAGATATAGAGTTAATGAATGCTCAGTAGCATTGTATATATTCAAAAATACATGCATTAAACTAAACTACACCAACATAAACTGGAATTTATTCATGTGTACTTATATATAGATATTTGTACTGATTTGTACATGAATGTACATTTAATATGTAAATTCTTGTAAGGTTTAGTTATTTTCATGCATGAAAATTGAACTTGGTTTATGTGCACATACAGAAAAATGATAGAAGATCTGTTGCAATTATGTACATGAGTATAGGCTATAATCATACATCAAAAATTGTGTGCCAACAGAGCAACAGAAAAAAATGACAAATGAATGCTGGAGCAAACTTAGGTTAAGGTAATATTTATTTTTATATAACTAGTTTTGTACTTATATACATATATATACTATGAACCCTCCTAAGTTGGATGCTTTATTGTCAAGTCTCAAATGTCTAACTTAAGTAGAGGAGTACAGTTGTACATGGTATAAAAAACTAAAAAGAAGTCAGAAAGAATTTATGACATAAAACAGTTCTTAAATGCTACCGCTCATGGCATAGTCAGTAATATTACTACTTTTATTTGCTTCTAATGAATACCAATTATACTGATGAACATATTGTACCCAAGAATCTAAAACTACAGTCAAACAACATTTTTTGTTGTGAAAATTTTGTAACAGCAAAATTTCACTTTTAACATTTTCATTGGCTCATTCTGTCTTCAAGTTCAGCTTCATTTTTAGACATAGCAAATTGGTTTATAATGCTACCATTTTCTCAAATTTCTATTGTAAATTAATACTTCTTGTACCAATATTTGAGCTTTACAAGAAATAATAGTAGAAATTGGCCTATTTTAAAGAAATGACTAATTGAGACATTTCATCATGAAAAGTGTCAAATTTGGGGTATCAATTGCAGTTTATAGATGCACCATAAAAGCAGAATAATAATTACATTGTTAGGAATTTTCTCTCTTAAAGAATAGTTCTATTCTAGTTGCTGCAGTAAGTTTTCATTGAAGTATTTATGGCTTTCCAAATTAATTGGCCGTATAGATACCAATAGGGTTATATTTTTCATTGCGTTGATAAAGTTATCATACTTCTATCAATGCAATTAGCATGTGATAAATATATGCACTTCTGTAACAGTTTTTTCCATTTTATTACATTTTTCATTTCCAACATCAAATTTAATGCGAAAAACAAAAAATCAAGAAAATTGAATCGACAGACTATGTTTCAAGGAAAATTTCAAGAATTAGTTATTTTCTTTAACTGGGATCTTTGAAAACTGCCAAAATGGCATTAAAATACTCTTTTGAGAGCGAAGCGTGATATTTACCAAATCAGCATCCCACATTAACCATATAGCTTTCAAAAGTATTAATACTTCTAAGGCATTTGGCAGCATTAAGTGCTAACATGCCACCATCTGTATTTGAATAACACGTCTTTCTGTTCTACTTGACATTGGAGGAATAAGGTTGAGATTTGTACAATGAACGTGATTTACCGAATTTCCTTCAATATTTTTCTTCTGGCCTAAAGCTCTATCTGCAAACTTTAAATAGTTTTCAGGACCAACTGCTTTGATTTCAAAAATGACTGAGATCAGTACATCTTTTTCTGCAGTTGATAAATCTGCTGCACATCCCAGAATAATATTAACAATTTCACTTTCTAGGTGTGAGCTATAGACCACTCTAGCATCCTTAACTATGCATTTTGATGCTGTCGGTAGCTTTTTCGCAAGAGTATCAATTGGACTGTGCATGTTTGACAATTTCAATATTTTTCATTGTTTTTTGGAGTTACAGACTTAAATATCTTATGATCAGTGAAGAGTTTGCTAGTTAAGTCACTATTGAAAGTTTGCAACATTAATTTCTCAAGTGCAGGTATTTTTTGCATCAATGAACAATTTAGTTTGTCTATCATTTTAGCTTGTTATGAGTGCATGACCAGCTTTTAATATTCTCAGGCAAAGTGAAATCATAATGTGTTTATCAAAGTTTTTTAAAAGTTTAGGAATTTAAGCCATTTTGCAAATAGACCTATCAACTTACCAATACTCTTTGTTTGAATTAAAAAGTATTGTTGCAAGGTTAAATTAATGGGAAGCACAGCTAATAGGTTGCTTCCCGAGTTTATTGGCAATACCACTGTGTGTGTTATAACCATTTCCGATCAAATATCCTATTTTATCATTGTCGGAAAGGCCATATTTAGTAAGGATAACTAATATAAATTTAATGTTTATCGGCCTTTCCATTCAATTTGTCTGGAAGAGGACCAAGTGCAAAAAAAATGATTCTAGTTCCAGTTGTTACCTCATGCAGCACATGAGCTACAGGTGAGAAAACTATTTCCTGGCACATTCATCAAACTCTAGATTATTTTTCCAACATGTAAGTGAATATACTTAATTATTAAGTAATATCTGATGTGATTATATATTAAATTGTAACAAACATATATTGTAAACATTAAAATAAATATACAATTTAATTAAACTCATTTAGTATATGCGAGATCTTTTTATCATGTCCAATGTGGCATTATTAATCTTCTCTATGTACCTTCTTATGCTTCCTGTGGTCATCAGATTAAGGTTAGAATACTTGCAGTCTGTAGCATCTTTGCAGTGGTTAAGCAGTAAATGCAAGTGTGTAATGCAGTCCAAGTTTTCAAATACATACCTAGTTCTATCGCTAACTAATGCAGTGATAATCTTCTGCCCCAAAGTATCAATAATTTTTAATGCAGTCTTCTAATTTGAATAGCATGTGTTCAAGTGCTGGACAATGTTGCTATAAACAATTTTTTGATTATGCTCAACTAGTTTTTTGCAGATGTTGCATGTCGCAAAGTTGCCAGATGCTGCATTGTGCATAAGAGATAGTCATAAGCATCATTGTTTGTTTCTTTTGTAGTAGATAACATCATTAAGTTGCCAAGATGTGCAACTTATGAAGAATATTTTACAGAAGATAATTCATATATAATTTATTAAATAATTTATGCATATCTTATATGGCAAACATTTTTTTTTAATTTTTTTATTCATTTTTTTATAAATTTTGTTAAATTTTTTTACTTTTCACCAAAATTGCATTGACTGCAGATTGAAACGGATGCAAATGGAAATATCATAGCAAATATATACTAATAATTATAATCTGAAGTGTGAAAATTTCTACCAAAAATTATCAACGTATATTTCATACAGTAATCTCAACAAACAAATTAAATATATGGATTGTCAATCTTACTGTGTAGAAATCTGCTGAAAGAGTGCTCTCTGCATGATTGTTGAATTAATGAACTTACGCAAGTTAGCAATTTTGCATGCGTATTACACAGGCTACTTGCAAGCCTAGATGCCAGCTATTGTTGTAAAAAAAGCAGTAAAAAAAATAGCTTTTGCAAGATCTTGTTATGAATTGATTTGTTAACGCCGTGTTAGCAGTTACATTTCAAACAGCAGTTACATTTCAAATAGCAGTTACATTTCAAACAGCAGTTACATTTCAAAGTTCTTGGTTTATGTTGGCGAGAATTCATTCTCGGCAACACATATGCACAGAGATTAATATAGTGTAATTATACGTGCATTCGTCTTGTGATTCTTGTTTGTTTTTAGACTTCTGGTTTGCGCGTTCTTTACACTATTTGATTTCTTACAGATCTATGGCCTGTATTCTGCACTGTGGCAAACCAGTTCAACTTTACTTCTCTGTAGTTTCCAGATTAAGGGGGTTTTTAGCTCTAAGTGTGGAGAGGTATATTTTTCAAATTTTTCTAAAGTAAAATAAAAAATGATGAAGGTGCATCTTAAACTTTTTATCAGAAGGATAATTTATTCAAAATAAGTGTATTTTTATTTTCACCAAGCATTTAAGAGATTTTATTTAAGAATCTACCACATTTAGTAAAGTTGCTATGTTTTTTTAGTATATGGTCAAAAACTGAGTATGAAGTGCATATTTTGAGTGTTTATAATTAAATTATGTATTGCCTAAGTATTACATATGAAGTTGTTAATTGTCTAAGCTTTACTTGATCATCTTGGGATTTAGAAACTGGATGCACTGCTTGAATGAAGTAAAAAAGATTTCCAAGCATATTAACAGAAGAGAAACTCTCCGACTGAAATTGCTAAATTTTTTGTATGAACAGCTTGTTGTTCCTATTACTGAACATTGTATAGAAAAAATATATTTCAAACATTTATAATATGAGAAATTGTGCATTTTATGTACTTTGACTGCTAATTAAAATGTATGATTACAATTCTATAGTTTCTATTCTAAATGTATTCAAACTTTTCATTTTAAATTTTTCAGACTGCACCTCTTTATCTTCAAGTAAACAAACCCTCAATGGTGACAAGTTTCTATCAAAGTATACATGGATTCCTGGAGATTAAGCAGAATCAAGTTTTTATTAACTTGATCAATTTTAGCCTAGACAAGAAGTGTTATCTAGCTTTATTGCAATGTTGCAATGTTGCAGTTCAACAAAACTGGGCTCCCAGCTAGTGTGCTGAGAGCTATATAGGAACTGAGTAATATCAGTAAAGCAAGCTCAATTTTTTTCATTTCATACATTCAGATTATTGACAACCCTTTCTATCATGCTTTTGAGAAGTAAGGATTCAATACTGTCACTCTTTTATGTGGTAGCACTTTCTTTGTATTGTTGATTCTCATATTTACTGATAACTTTTGTTAACATGCTTAACTTCAAATCTGTGTTTCTATCAGGATGAAGGACTTGGTTACAAGAAGTGCACATTAGCTCTGCATTTATAAAATTCAGTGAAACTTGTAAAACTTTTGCCAGAACAACTCACTATCAAATTAAACCCTGTTTCTAAGCAACTCATCACCCTCACTGCAATACTGAGACACAGTTTTTATTTTATACTTACTTAGATACGCTGAATGATGCACTCAACAACAAAAAATTTATCCCTTTTTCTACTCAGCAATTTTATCCGCATTTAGTATCATCTTGCATATCTACAAGTTGGACCAAAACAATCTTAATTCCAAGTATTTATTTTAAACCTCGCAATAAACTGTATGGCACATGTGTTTGATTCTTTTTTGCTCAATTTTCAAATATTGCTTCATGTTATACAGTTTATAATGATTATTTTTTGTATAAATTCTGTTGGGAAAATAGGCCCAACTTAAATGATAAAAATAAAATATCTGTCTAAGATAAAGTGACAAGAGTTTTAAATATATATGAAGAAAAGCTTGTACAAATGTTTGAATAGTTTTTAACAGTCACATTAAATCATATGTTTAGTTTCAATACTATATAATGTAATACTATTTTTATTAACATATTCAGTTATATTAATCACATTTTTAATACCTAGTTGGCTATATTCTTTGACTGTATTAGTGAAGAAAACTCAACATTTAATTCTACAAATTCATGAATTGCCTGTTTCGTTTATTTTGAGACTACATTAGGAATTTTTAATGGTGCAGATTGTATAGCAGTAAATATGAATATATATAATATCATTCATGATTCAATGTTAGATTGACCAACAAATACAAATTGTTATTTAAATATTTTGACACCATTGTTAGAGCAAATCTTGTGCTTCCCTTGTAAGTCTTTTAATACCTCATTGGCTCCAATGTTACTAATCATTCTATAGATCTTTATCTAAATTTATTTTATTGACTAATACTAGAAGTGAAAATATTAAGTGCTTTAAAAATCTATTGTTATAAATTTGAACATTTAAATTTCAGAAAGATCTTGAAGCTCCTTTAGAAAGATCTATTCTATACTGATTCATTTTAAACTTTAAAAATATCAATTTATTTTTAAGCTTTGAAAGAATAGATTCTGTAAATCTCAAATTCCATTTTATACCATGTTTGTGATGGGATTTGTAAGCAGCAAGGCTTTTCACAGGATTCATAGTTAGCAGGATTAGTAGTGACACTTGTAAAATCACTTTGACCAATCATGTACATGAAATTTGTAAAATAGAACAAACAGAAAGTTTGTTCAAATAAATAGATATCTCAAAGGTGCATGTACTTCTTATCACTAATAAAAGTTCTTGTCAACTAGAAAAATAGTTTTCATCTTTTTCTAGATAATAAAAAAAACAAATGCTCACAATAGAATGTTCAACTTAGGATTTTTCTGTAAGTGTACAAGAAAAAATTCTGCAATAAAACAAAATTAATTACAAAATTGCAAGATATCAGAGATTAATACCTTTAGAATGATAACCATTGATGTGTACATATGTATAAATGACCAGAAAACAATGAATAGAACTCCTTACAAATCTGTTTGGTCTTTTGTTACTTGCAACTAAAATTTAACATACTACATTTCATCCAATTCTACCCTATTTTGTTCGGTATATATTGCCTTTGTTCAAAACAGCGTCAATCTATTAAACAAAAGATTAGTTGTAAAATGAATATCTTTTATCTTGGATAAATTGAATGTGGCAAGCTTCATCTCTCCACTCATGTCGAGATTCTCTTTTTCACCAAAATGGAACGGAAGCAGTACAATTGCATTATGACCAGTACTATATAAAGTGACACAGAAAACTTTTCAACTTGAAAATGTATCATATCAGATAAATATATTCATTTTACAAGTAGTACTAATAAAGCACTACTCTCACTCACATGCGGAAGTAGGAAAAGAGCTAATGGCTACTCTATGAACTTGTTGGGGTACGACTAGCATATTTTTCAACTACCAGATCTAGTTCATTGCACCATGATAGTAATTGCTGTCATTGCAACTAATTCTCACTGGTAGTATCTAAAACTCTGGGTAAAAATTCTATTTTTTGCAGTATTATCATTTGTTTATATTGCTAATTTGTTAGGAATTAACCTCTTACAGAGTTAATTCTCTTTTATAGCTGCAATACACAATTCAACTAGATTCGTTCAT
>JAULBW010008172.1:0-117281 GCA_032358265.1 Vaucheria bursata | reverse complement strand
AAAACTTTTATATTTTATTAAATCTTTTCTTTGTTTTGCTGTTTGCCTGCCCTCTGCCGTACATCGTACTTCACACATACACTTTAGGTACCTCTAATATACTATATTATTGTATCGTCTCCTCTTTCTCTTATCAGAAGGTGAGAAAAGCTCGATAAAATTTGTTGCATACATTAACATACTCTAAAATAAAGATGTTCTGCAGTGACTGACAGATAAATACTGAATCCATGAGATGCTTTAGAGCTGCTTTAATAAATGCTTTAACCCCTTCTTATACTTTTCTCACGTTTAATCTTTTGACAAGGTAATATATTGTCATCACTTCTCCACTTTAAATATATGCCAGAAAAAAGTTTGTTCCTTCGAAAGAACAGGTTGAGTATAAAATGATTGTAATACAACAGACACTGGGAAGAAGTCATACAGCATATACCACTGTGTTCCTAGAAGTGAACTCTAGCATTACAAGAGAGGCAAATTGTCAGGAATGGTCTTGAATGGGGTTCAATGTCAGGATCTGATCTGTTTTGCTGTGATCTGTTATTGAATTGTGACTCTATGGACTTAATTCTTCTTATATGTGTATTCTTGTAAAGTATGTTCTCTTAAAGAGTGTTCTCATTAGTGTGTTCTCATATGCATGTACTCTTAAGTAGTATTGTGTTGATGTCAAGACTAACAAATTGTATCAAGTGTAAACCAGAAAACCAGAACGGTATAACACAGAGATATTACACGTTCAATACTATTTCATTAATCTTAATTCATGCGTTGACAAGAGTGAATCTTGTCAACATTTTCAACCTAAGCTTGCACATACAAACCGAATTAGATCGATATAATTACAAATTCCTGAAAGAATTGTAGATAAATAAACAATACACGGCAAAAAACATTAGATCCTGACAGTTGACAAGATTCATTCTTGGCAACACATGGATAGGGATTAATTCATTATTGGCTGTGTGTCTTCTTTGGGTTTCTGGTGATGTTTATTATTGGTTATATGCATAGTCTTTAATATATTGATTCCTAACATTCAAGGCAATCAGGAGCAACTGTCAAGACTTGTTAAGAAAGGGAAAAGGTTCAGGGAACAAGATTGGAAGAAGGAAGATGGATTACAGCAATAGAAGGAACAAGAGAAATAATGAAATACAAGTTTATTGACTTATGTGTATACATTTGTGTGTTTCCACTAAAGACAAGAAAACAGGATGAAATATATAAAGAATAATTGATGACCAGCTTGAACTTGATGACTAGCCTCATTCCAATTCGCTGATTTGTGGAGAATCATCTAGAATAAGAACAAATTCCTATTGGCTGGTCAATGAAGAGTCACCAGAATAATTTTCCATTGGTTAATATATGAAAGGTCATCAAAGTAAGAATGGAACAAAATCCCCAATGGCTGTTTTCATGAAGAGTCATCAGAATATATGAAACAGAACATAAAGTATAGAATATTCTGGAACATGCGGATCTAAGGTATTGTTGTAGTCCTAACAGCAACTTTCGAGATTCAGAATAAAACCCAAGCAAACGAGGAACAAAGACCAAAATGCAACTATATTATGTACGGAGCTGTTTCAAAGTCTAAGTGCACAATAGATATTTTTTAGAGATAGATAAAAGAGTGAGCAAAATAAAGTTGTTTCTCGATTTGGAACAACCAAAGTACAAAAACCTAATCTACATATAGGATAAAAACTGCCCAATAAGAATGGCCCAGTTGTATGTACAAAATATGCACATGAATAGCAATTATCAATGTGGTCCTAACACAAATATTCAATTTTATGACAAGCCATTAACAATTGTAATGTGGTTCAATTCCATTGGCTAAAGCAGTCAAAATTCTAAATAATATAAATTGAGAATCTTAAGCAGATGTAATGATGTGGTTAAAATAAAATAGGATTAACTGGTCAACGGTTAATTCCTAACAGTGATACACTATGCATATGGTTTTTTACTGAAGAAGTGTTTCTTTTGTGAATACACATAAAAAACTTGCAGCCAGCAAACCATTTGAAGCCTCTACTGTCTTCTTTATTACAAGTGTACAGTCAATTTCAATGTTTACCACTATTTGTGTCAATTTTGGAGCCTTATCATAAAACTGACATATCCAGATGCAATAAGGAAGTATAATGAAGATAACAACAGGAGGAGATTTGATATAAATATATATATATATATATACATGCATCAGTGTATTACTAACTCAGCAACATGTACATGCAAGGTTTGACCTGTGTGATTGGAAGCGAGACTGCAGATTCCTCAGAATATTCTACAAGTGATCACAGTCGAATAAAGTCCAATGTAAACCAATAGTGCAATAGCCACCGCTTAACTCTGTTACACTGCAGTGATCCTAACAATCAACAACAATATCCCACTTTATTCCTATGCGATCTTCAATCCTGAAGCTGAATCGATAACATGGTCGAATCTGCCTGGGTCTGCTCTGGCCTATTTGGATCTACTCGGGAATAGTTGGAACTGATCGAGTGAAGCCCCATTATTTAATCCAAAAATCACACCTCTACAAACTACGCACCATGCGTAGGCTCGTTTACTCGAACGACAAAGATGCCTGCGATAAATAATAAAATGTATTAAAATGAATTCGTCGCGTTTTCTCAAATGAAGTGAATTATCTTAGCTATGGATGTAATGTGAAGACAATGAAGTATTCCAAAAAGATGTCGAATGAACGGGAAGCAGATGCCGCAGGCGGATTGGGTGCTTCACAATCAATAGGAAATTACACTGGTCAGCATTATGCTAATGTTTTGAACTCTGAGTTTCCTCCCCAGTTCCGTCATCCTGTTGCTAATAGTACTCCCGCTCAAAATACCACACTCCAGACCCTTAATTCCCAGCTTCAACAACAACAGCAAAATATTTTATGTTCAGGCCAGAACATCAACTCTGTTTCTACTCAACACATTTCCGCCATGTCTGATCGAACTGGTCACGTAGGACATCCTTTAGCTTTACAAGTCGAAGGAATCCCTTCATTTTTACAGCATGCTCAATTGCAGGGTACTACTGGTGGAGAAATGAAATCTCAGGGCTTCATTCAGAATCTGCAGAAGCAGCTGAATTCTAAACCTTCAGATGTTCTCTCCAGACTGGCAGATTTCTACACTCCTCTTTGCACAAGTGATCATCTTCCTATACCCATACAGCAACAAGCTAAAATCCACATGAATAATAATATGTCGCAGCTGAACCATTTTAACCAGTCTTGTATGCCGCCAGTTTTACCTCCCGTTGGATACGGCTCAATATATATGAACCCACAGCAAGTAGCGCAAATAAACTTATCCGCGCAACTAAACCAACATCAAATTTTTCAGCATAGTCTTTTCTTGCAGCAGCAGCAGCAGCAGTTGAAAAATCAACAGATGGGGCTTAATATTTTTGGTATGCCTTCTCCTTTGAATATTGCAAGAACTTCAATGATAAATATCCAACAGCAGCATGAACTTTTACTGCAGCAGCAGTATTGTCAGCATGCCGCAATGTTACAGCAGCAACGCATGTCAATGATAACTGGAATTCCGCCGATGTACAATGGAAATATTTCTGCTTTGTCTGCTCAAAATATGCAGTACATGCAGCTGCTGCAGAATCAGTGCCAACATGATTTTATGAAGGCACAAATGCAGGTCAGTCAAGAGTTTATTTTCATTTCATTTCCCTATAAAGTTTAGTACTTCTAGTGACATTTAAGAGTTCAGATCGAAATATGTTTTTAGAAGCTCATTATATTTATACTGAATCTCTATGTGTGCCAGATTATACTTAAGTTAACACATTCATTTCCAAATTTCCGTAGAATACCTGTCATTTTTTCCTCTTATTGATACTGCTCTCGCATATGTTCTATTAATTTTCATTTGTAAAGTGTAAATATTTCGAAATGGGAACGTTCAAATGTTTTTTTAACTTGCATCAATAGTCTAAACAAGATGTCACCAGATCCTATCAGTTTACGATATTGTACGATAAATCTTATGTAATTTTTGGTCTATTCTATTTTGTCTTTTAAGTCAAATGAAAATTATTTGGCCACTGTAGATGTACACTCTTTCAAACTTCCCTAAATTTAGATTCACAGTTCGTTGCTATATTTTAGACATAAAGACTAGTCTTTATACAAAGTTGCATGCAATTCTTGTTTTTCTTGTTGATTTTAATTATAACAATTATTATTGAAACCAGCTATATTATATGTTTAATTTGAACATTTCAATAGGTGCCCACCTTTGATACTGAACAGATAGAAATTGCAGACGGGAATCAAAGGATTCAGCGCGTCGAAACCCAGCCAGATCCTTTTTCTGCGTGTGTTTCATCATTCTTAAATGTAAAAAAAAATATTTTCTATGTTAGCACTTTTTGTAATGTAATGGCCAGTTTTAAGATGAACACCAGCTTTTTAAAAATGAACTGAGTTATTCGTAAAGTATTTTGCCTCTAGAAAAATAAAACAAACCCAAGAAATATAAGTACACGAAATAAATGTTGAAACCTATATTTACAGGTAGGTATCAAGTATCGCAGCATATTCATTTTCGTATTCTAGATCATTTTTATTTACAGGTCATTAATCAGTTTTGGAAATTAGCGCTTTACTGAGAAACTATGTTCATCGAATACTTTGCTTAAATTGAGCTTTTTTTCTATTTTACTATTGTTTGCTTATGATCTTAAATGTCATACTTTAGTTATAATTTTGCTTGCTCTCCTGTACATATTATTTTTTGTTTGTTTTTTATAGTTGGATGTTATTTTATTCCAATTTTTGAGTATTCGATTGGTTATAAATGCTTATCTGCTAACTCACTTCCTTGAGTGTATTCTATTTGAATTACTTACCTAAGTTGCTTCATGACATGGTAGTCAAAACTCTTTTGATACATTTAGAAATGCAGTAACTTTTGAATATAATCAGTCTCCCGGGATCACCACATATTCTGATTAAATCTGAAGCTCGTTATGTCCAAAAATATGGAGCTGAATTTATCTTCATGTAACTTTTTCGTTATACGTGAAAAATTGTTATATCCGAAGCTTACTCTATGTATATTATTGCTGTTAATCTACACATCTAAAATACATTTCTTTCAAACTTAAAAGGCTTTCATAATTTTGTAAACTTCAGTAAAGCAGTTGCCCTTGACCTCCTTGTGGCATCTCACACGCTGCGCAGTGGTCGAATTTTTACTTCCTCTGTGTTACTGAGATCTGCTTTTATTGACACCGATAATTCAACAAAAGTGGCTACTCGATGAAAATATCTAAATGAAATGCAATAACTTACTTTAGTTTACCTATAGCTCTAATAGAAGAGAATGTTCTTTATTAGAGTTGATATAAATTTGAGTTTTTGGAAGGCTTAGTACAACGCACATTACAAAAAAATACCTGTATATCGAATTTTAACTTTTATTATAATATGTACTACTTTTCCAGTAAATTCTTAATACACAAAATTGAAATGAAATCTTTTTATGCGATTCGGAATTTTTGAAAATTTTTTTTATTATTTTCTATTGTCTATTTTTAAAAGTCTTTTTGAGAAAAAATAATTGCAATTTATCCCTATTTTTACCTTTTTCTATTTCTCATGTTCAGTAATTATGAAATTTGTATAACACCAATATGTAGGTTGATTCTCCTAAACAAGCTAATTTTGCACCTTTGGACACAATATTGCATCAAAATCAAGAGCTTTTGAACTTTTCGAATGAGACAAACTTGATTGATCTGGATTCCGATGATATTTTGATGGTTGAGTTTTAACCTTTGATCCTTTGTCATTTCATTTTGTTGTCTTTTCTCGTTCCAATTTTTTTCCTTGCTGTTTATTATGAACATAGATATTTTTAATTTTTTGAGATTGATGTAAAACAAGAATATATGCTGTATAATACTTTATAAAATTGACTTAATTTGTTATTTGTGTAGTTTTTTACTATCGAAGATTCTATTAAAAACTTCATATACTATAAATTGCCAGTTTGAACCAAAAATCCTTTTTTCAAGAAGAGAATACTATTTAGATTTCATTTCAAAATCTTCAATTCTATCAGTTGCAATACTAATCCTTCTCAAATATTTTGTGCATTCGAATAGGTTTTACACTAATAGAATCCGTTAACCTAAAAATAAGAATAAGAAAATTTTGTTGCATAGAAGCTTCGTGCACATGTGTTTTGCAATGATTATATAGATACTGTCACCTGCAATTTGGATTTTTGTTACTATTTACTCCAAGAAAACTCGAGTTAACTTGTACCATCAATGAATTAAGTCTAATAAAGCCATTTGTATTTTGACACAACATGATTCATGCTTCTTTAGGTTACTTTTTGTTGACTTAAGAATATACAGAGAAGTAAGAAGTAGCGTTCATGGATACATTAAAAAAATTACTGATTTCTGAGTATGTGGTATCAATTTTTTCAATTACTGTAAGTTTTCTCATTTGCAATTTACAGAAACAGGACGAAAACACAAATGATTTTCTGCCAGCAAACTGTAACGTTTGTTCAGAAAATACCAATGAAAGCAGCTTGTGTCTAACTAACGTCGACTCATTTTTTGATGATATTATAGGGGATTTCCCGCTTTTTAGCCCAGAATCTCTACAAGAGGAATGTAAGTCAGGAATATAGATCAAATTCAAATTAATTTGACTTGTATTTCGGTATTCTGATGTTCTTTCACCTCTATGAGGATTGAAGCCTTTTTTGTATACATAATGCTTTCACATTTTAAATTTGACAGTTTTAGTCAGCTTAAATAGATTTTTGCTATGTTGAAGCTATTTTGTTATGCTTTTTTTAATACTTTACTTGTTTGAATGTATTTGCAGAAAATTATTTTGAAAGCAATTTATTCGTATTAGTAAACCCAATTCTTTTTTTATGTTACAGTACCTACACGATGAAAAAATATTATGGAACTTGTTTGTTCATTCGTTTCAAGTACTTCGAGTGAATTGTGCAAATTTGTATTATCTTCGAGCAGTGTAAAATTCTGGCTCTGTTTTGCTATTTGATGGTGATAGTCCTATATGAAATTGTTTCTCTTGAATGGTACTTGGACAACTCTGAGTCCCATTTTGTAGAAGTGTAACATCACTATCCCTCTATTTAGCCTTGATAATGTGGAAGTCATAAGGAATAGTCCTTTTGCTTTTACTGTTATTTGATGAAATACTTTACCTTGAGCATCCAGCCCACTAAAATATTCTAAAAAATAAGGGTTCAAACGTTCAATTCCAGTTATTTGCTGTATTTATTTTACTCAAAACTCATACTAGTCATTGTATATAAAAGCCGTGTAAAATATTATCAGTTATTTTTCACTTCAATTTTCATATTCATTTGTATCATTTCTATGTAAAAACAATGAAGTGCTACCTATCAAGAATCTTCTTTATCATGAAGAGGACCTTTTCATTATCTCCTATTGGTCCATATTATTAATTCATCAAGCCCAATGAAAAACTTCACTTTTAAGTTCTTGACGAAAATCTTTCAATATTTTCATGTGCGTATTAATAATTATTGATTTTTCAGATTCGTGGTTGGCTGATTCGGATGATCTTGATCTAGGTGAACTATTGGAAACGATAAATGACTTAAAAGACAATGCATCCATTGTTGGAGATGGCAGTATTGCTGACTGCAATGAAGATATTTTTGGGGTACATAAGTTTTTATTTACATTTTTTGACTTATAAGTATTAGGAAAAATGTACAGACTCAAAATATGCAGTTATCTTCGAATGTAACAAATATCCATTTATATCAAATAAATAAAAAAATTTTATTGTATCAAAGTTTGCCTCCAGATTTTCAGATTTAAATGATTGCTCTGGTAATCCTTGCAGATTCGTTATTTTCAAAATACATATTAAAATCCAAATTTAAATATTTACTCTCAATTTATATGGCCTAAAATTTTTTTATGATACCTGTTGCCTTTGTGGAAAAGGCTATGATTGTATATTAAAAAATTGCATACAATTTTGAAATGGTTAAATTAATAAACCATTTTAACCTTTCAGAAATGATTCTGAAATATGACTTTTCAACAGGGAGTAACTCGTTATGAGCTGAGCAGTCATCATAGCACGTGTTTCGTTTTTAAATCCTCTATCTTTAGCGATATTTTGTCTGTACGAGCACATATATTTCCTAGCACGTTTTACTCCAATGTTACTATGCCTTTTTTCAAAATGTTTTTGTTGAATATATCAATTGCTGATTCCAGGAAGACCTCCTTGAAGCGTTGGGCGAAGATTTCGACTTTGGCGATGAGGAAACTGACTGGTCTGTCGGACGATCGAAATTGCGAGAAATAGGTAAAACTGACATCTTTTTTCTATTCATTTTTAGAAATTATCTGATATCGAAAGAGAAATAATTGCCCATTTTGTATCAAAGTTAATAATCATTGATCCTCCGAATTCAATAACTGACGGCATTTCAGTTGGATTTTTATTAAAATTTATGAATATTTTTGTATATGACGAAAAATCAAATTATTTTAAACTAAAACGTATTATTATCATATTTTTTAATTGTGCATAGCAGCATATTTAATATAGCATGTTCCAGAATTATTGTCAAATTCCACCATTCATTCTAATTAGTTAATCTTCCTAGTAAAAACCAGTTGTCGATAAAAATGCATAACATCAATTTATCATTCCAAGAAAAATCCCTTTCTTAATTTTTTTTAGTTATGACCCCTAGGTTTACAGTTTTAAATAGATATTTGAACGTTTTAATTAACCATCTAAAACCGTGAAATTCATAGAAATATAAAGTTATCCTGTAGGGGCCATATATGGGGGAGATGGTAGTCTGAATTCCTAAATTCGAATAATAAATCAAAATGGTATATTTGTATGTATTCCTGTACTGCACTCTTCTCACGTTAGTCATTTGCTGATGTTATACAGCAAAAATTACTCGGGCTAGGCGAAAAGCATTTGTAGAACGCTTAGAAAAAACAGCTGATATTTTAGAAGCTGAGGTTGAAAAGAGAAAGAGGAATGAAATACGAGAGGTATGTTATATAAATTTGTACAGTTAAACTTTACAGTAATCTTAAGTATTTCGCAGTTATATGTTAAACGTGGATTGTATCATGTTCTTGGTTGTGATTTTTCTCTTGCACAAAATAAATTTATTGAGCGTCTTTATTTTTGGTTGATTTGGCATTTTTGCTTAAAATTTAAATTAGGTTGTTTTCTTTAATCATAATCAGATTGAATGCATAAATTCGTGTGGTTTTAATTTTGATGGTAGAGCATATCTGTTAGATAGTATTTAGTGTAACACCTAGGTGTTATATTTGAGGGAATAGTACTATTTCGGATTGCTCTATCATGCGTCTATTTTACTTGTTGAATGTATATATGTCTAATATGATAGCTTTGGCAATACACTGGTGTACCATATGTACGCTGGTCTCGGATATGTCCTCTGTCTAAAGTAAACATTGGTATACTAAGGTTTTTGAATTCCATGACGATCGTTACATCGTTCACTACAAATAAAAATCAGTATATCTGTGTAATTTCAGTGAGCAAATGACTCTAGTTTATTTATCAAATTCCAATAAATTGTAATGACTTCTGGATCCTACTCTGCGACCAGCATGATCCATTTACATGAAACGAATTTCAATTTCGCTAAAGTTCAATTACAATTTTTAAATCAAATTGATTCCATCCCCTTTTTGCTATCCTCACTAGCTGTATTGGTTGATAATTGAAAATTGTTTGTTGGTTACATCGGTTAATTAAAATATTTGAATCTCATAGTATTTGTATTAGCTAGCGTACCGCTAATATCGTCATTGAAATATTAAAGTATATAGATATACTTTACATACTGAAATGAAGATCAATAGCAGTTAAGCAATTATGCGTTTTGAATTTTCATAGATAATGGTTTCAAAATATGTCAGTTTTATTTCATTTTTATCATTAATTTTTATACTGTTAGGAAGAAATTGAGCTACAGAGGGTGAAAAACATGAGCTTCCTGTCCCAAAAGGTAGGATATTCAGATTTATGCCTTGTTCGCTTTACATATACTTGGAATATTAATGTGCATGTTTGTTGACTCAAGTTAAAAACTATCACTTACTTCAATATGCCTGTTTGTATTAAGCCAGTAAGCGTGAAATAAATTCTCTTGAGTTTTTAAAATGTGTTGGTGATCTCGAACTTTGTTATATTTTAGATGCTTGGATTATGGTGGAATGGTGAAACTGGGGTGGAAGTGTGGGAAGATGTAGTCACTGCTGAGGTATTGAGTAAAATAAACCTATACTAATTGATTACCATTGTCAATAATCATATGGCTTTTTTACGTGGTTTCAGTAAACTTGAAGCTGAATATTGAAGCACGGAGTCAATAGTGTCGCGACGAATGTAAATTACATGCAGTAAATTTTGGATATAACGAACGTGTTTGGACCGCTGAGTTCATTTGTTGTACCCGAAATCTGATGCTGAATTTGATGTTGTATGACTTTTCGGTTTATTCGATATTAGTGAAATTTGTTCGAAGCAAATTACATGCATTCGAAGTTTACTGCATCGTACAATTAAGTGTAAATACATTTTCCATTCATTAATTGTTGTTGGTATCGCCAAAAAGAAGTGTTAATATAGATGCAAGTTACATAGACTAAGGCTTTGCTTGTTAGTATAATGAGTGAAGCTAAAGTTGAAGCACTAAAATTTCTAAACCTCAAAATTACATGAATTCTTTACTGAAATGATTTTTAATTTTTTTGGGCAACAGTTACTAATTTTTTTCTGCTATTCAACTAGAATTTTTTCGCTGGTTGGATTGATATGTTCATATGCATACTTGTCTGCTATAGGTATACAATCAATCTATTTATTACTACAGGTGGCTATTAAAGTTCCAGATATGCCCTTTCGTAGCAATATTTGTAATACTACACGAACAGGCATAGAAATACTTCTGCAAGATATGTTTTGTACAACTGCTATGTTGCAGGTACTTTCGACTAGTAAATATATATTTTTATGTATCATGTGTTCTTTCGACTCGGTTCAACTGGAGAGTTTTCTGATCCATTGTATCAAGAATGGCAATGGATAAAGTTAGATACGAACTATTTATTTACATTCAATCCAATTTTTTTCATTGATATAAGTTTTATTTTACTTGCGCATAGAAGGCATTTTTGATGAAATCTTCTTAAACTTTTAAACCAATTTATTTTTATCTTTCAAATGTTGCTATTTCATATTATTTGTCTATTTAATTTGAATACATGTACAAGTAGGGCGTATTTTGCGTCACATGGGCATAAGAAATGCATAAGTTTATACATCAATTTTGAAGGAAGTATAATATTGCTAGAGAAGTGGCTAGTATTTTTAAAAGTAATAACTATTGTTCAAAATTTTTCTAGACTCTTGGTCACTGCACTGCGAAAGGGATACTTCGATTGCGAATGTCGGCCGAGGTAATCATCAATGATTGCATGTTTTTGTTTTCTTTTAACAATGAGTCCATTTACTTTAAAATAATACTACACTCATATATATAGATATGTATGGATTTTTATGTTTTTTGCTTAAATTTGTTGCCCTGGCATAAATACAGATGCATAAATATTTCTTTTTTTCCGATATTTTCTTAGAAGCCATTGCTTATTTTAATCTTTGAAAACCCTGAGCTTTGTTCAATATTGATTGCTTTTAATCTGTGGCATCATCTTTTTTCTCATTCCAAATTTTATTTTATTTTCTACAACTTTTTCATATGAACTTTTTAGGTTATCGATGGATCAGTTAAGGATGATGTCAGCTTTATGTGCAGATGGCGTGCATTTACGGACAATGCGGTGTGTATAATCAATCCTAGTCACCAGTTTATGGTCAATTTTTCTTTAATCTAGCTCAAAGTCTATATAAATTTCGAATTATGCAGTTGATTATAAAAAAGTATTACATAAATGCAAGCGACAAAAATACGGATTACAGCAAAATAATGGTAGCCATGAAATCGATATCCACATTTCAGAGTGGAGAGCCATCGAATTCGGAATCCATATTTTAATTTGTTCATAGTTCAGCTTGGACAGCTTAATTCTCAATATATTCATGATTTTTATATATAGCATAGATAGCGAATATTCAACATTTTAATCCCTGATTATAATAAAATTTGCATTATACAATGATGCATTTATCTAATATAATATTACATTTTTCTTCTATTAGATTCTCTGTGGTGGAAGCAAAGAGGTGGAAATATCCGGAATGATGCACGTCAAATTTAAAACTTTTGACTCTTCAAATGTAGATCAAAGTAACAAAAAAGTGAATAATTTTAGTGCGAATGCACAAATGGATTCATCGGCCAACAATAAAAAGTCTTTGGATCAATCTGGTAATCAGCTTCAATATGTATTTTCACCTAATTGTTGTTTATTTTTCTCTCTTGGTGCTTTGGAGCAACCATCAATAATGTAGTTTAGTACGATAAAACCCCTAGAAACTAATCCATTACTATTTATTAATTTCTATTAACGACACCTCTGTTGAATCTTGACTACATTGAAATGTTTTTTACTATCTTAATTAGTAACTGATTAAATCACTACTAGAAGCTTCTTTTCTAGAGATATTCATGATGCTATATAGTTTTGGCTGTATTATATTGTGTTAACTTACGAGTTGATATTTCATTTTGTTAAGACTAGCGTTTATAGGTGCTCAGAGACAGAGAGAAGGTAGTAAAGACAGAGTGATCTTAAAGACTAAAGTACACAATTCTGCTTCAACCTAGAATTGTTCTAGAAAACTCTTCTGTATTAAAATAAATGCTTGAATACTTGGTACTATGCTGTACAAGTTTGTATCAATATAAACTAATATATATATATATATATATATAACTAAAAATAACTAGCGATATCTTATTATCTATCTGCTCTTATCGTTGTATTTTTTTTGCTTTTTAAGAAGCAGAATATTATGAAAGACCCGATAAGCGTATGAAATTGACTACGAGTGATACACTGACTAGAAAAGCAAATGAAGCCTATGTATTGAAGAGATCAGGATGGCAGCATGCAGATAACAGTATCCTTGCTAGAGCCGAGGCAGCTGTTAGAGCTACTCAAAAGGTAAGTTGACTTCTTCTATAGAGGCTCTATTACAATAAATCATTTTATTTGAACACGTATTCTTTAACATTAAGAGTATTTCATTCAACCCTAAATATTTCCTATGCTTTTAAACCCTCAAGACAAATTAACTTCTTGTGTTGCACCCAACTTTGAATTTTTGAGTGAAAAGAGAAAATATGTACTTTTTTCAACATAGAAGTACAAGGAGATATTCAAAGTTGGGTGTGACATACGAAGTCATTTTAATTTTTGGATTTTTAAAATTGATTGAAAAGAAAATACTAAGAGTCAAATTTGATATATTTTGCCTATAAAGATATCTTAATGGAATGTAAGAAGCTTATGCAAATATAGCGATGATTTCTAGATTCTTGTACGGGTAGGGATCATATAATGTTTGAAGTAGCCCGTTGGAGCTTCACTCGTTTTTTGTATTAAATCATTCTGAACTGGTAAAATCAATAGAATCTAAAAACATCACGAAAGGTAGAAAAAGTAAAATTATTTCTCACAAAATTTATATAGATACATAATAAAACAGTCAAATGACCCACATGTTTTGCAAACAGACAATTATAAAAATTGGTTTGCCTTCTGTATGAAATGTATAATTGAACATGTAACCGACATAACAAGAATATGGGCTTAATATAAGTATCCTTACCAATTATAAAAACTTGTATTCTTTGACTTGTTTGTAAGACTGTATTGCTATCTAATTATTTACGTTTTGTGTCCATTTATTACAGCCATTCGAAGCAAAAAATCCGCAAAAATGCTTTGAACTCAACTTGATTATCTCTGAGGTAGAACTCATTTTTGATGTATATTCTTTATGGTCTGAACTTGCCGAAACGATGGGCGAAAGGCTGGAGCGTATTCCCACTACTATGAACCAGGTAGACATGTATACTCTTATTGCATACAAGACTCAGTAATAAAAGGTTGCGTCCATGTTCTGAAGAGCGAGAAAAGTACTTTAAAAATTAGGAACTGTAAAAAATTTAACGTGCTATAAATAATTATTGCTAAAAATATGATGCATAATTTCTTCTCTTAATTTTTTATTTTTATGTCATTTCTTGCATATATGTACGTACGCATTTGAGAGTTTTTGTTTATATTTTATTATCAGATTATGTCTCACGCCGATAAAAAAGATAATGACTCTGTACATCTCATCGTTCAAGCCAAGCCGCCTCATGCAATTGATTGCGCAACGAAAGGATTAGCTAAGATAGTTGGATCACAAAAAGTATGTAGCTTGGTTGGAAGAGATCTTATTTCAACATTAGGAGGGACAGAAGATTTTGCAAATGGACTTCAACAGGTGTAGTACCTGTTTGAAAACATATTTATGTAAATTGTAATAAATGCATGAGCATGAATCTAGTAAGTTATTGTAAGTAAAAGTCTTTGTAAGCTTTTTTGTGGAGGTGCATTTATGAATTACTTGTTAAAATTTGTTAAATGTCATGCTAGCGATGCCAATTTTTATTTTGTATTAACTTTTAGTATACTATCTAGTATACTAGCCATTATTGAATATGCAGTTACAGAATATGTTTCTATAAAATGCTCAGATTGAAGGATATTTTTATACTTTTGCAGTTCAGTATATATCGATATTCTGTTTCTTCTCCTCTGTTTTTGCTGTTTTATATCTTTTGCCTGTTCAATGATGTAAGTGGTTCACATAGAAATTGTCGTTCTGCACAAGGTTAAATAGAATTTTCTGAATAGCATTGCATTCATATGTCGGTATGTTTTAAAAATCTTTTTCGTGTTAAATTTTTTCGCTAATGGCTTGAGATTCTGTTATTTTATATTGATAGTTCTTTTTAAATTTTATAATGCATTTCGATTGGATGAAACTGATTTGTTGCAAATAAATGCTGCAGGATTGCATTACTTTCATATTTTTTAAGTTGACAAGTATCAACACAAATATCAACATATTTTTTTAATATATTGGCACTATATTACTATTTTGCTATTTCGTGATTGAATTTTTTAAAGAAAATGTTTTTTTACAAGTTTTATGTAATTTGAATGTAATAGAATAATTGTTCTAATTTACTGATGGTTGCATATTAGTCAATTTTCTTTTGAAAAAGATATTCCCTCTTAACAAATTTTCACCATAAAGAATAAGCAAAAAATTATATTATGCCAAGTTCAGATTCAGATCTTAAAACGCAATGAATTTTGGTTATAACGAATTAACTCGGTGGCCCAGAGACCTTCGTTATGTCCAAAGTTTACAATATTTGTAGTTCGTAATATTTCTTACATATTTGCATAGGCATTAAAATGGCGGCCTTCTTGGGTTAGAGCAGGCATAAATAGCAACCACGAGAGAAAAGATATAACTGTGTACGTAGGTCTATACCCCCTATCTTTATGTGGTTCTAAAGATCCGCAACCGATTTATTACGGTGAGATCATACAAAATTTAGCGACATTAATATTTCACATTATTTTATCTCAACTGACAGGTACATGACGTTGAAACAGTTAGCTTTATTTTTTTTGTATTTTTTACTTTAGTATTATATTTTTTTCTGTTTTTTTATATATATATATATGCATTTATGTTTAATATTTACGACTTTTCAACAAATTTATATTAAGCTATCACTAGCTACGTTTCATTATATGTTAGTTTATATCGATGCAGACTTGTACAGTATAGTACCCAGTATATTATCTTATTTGAATACGCAGTTACCGAACAGTTTAGATACAGCTGTGTAATGCAATTTATAATATCACACTGCCTTTCATGCTTCTCTCTCTGCTGTCTCTCTACCTTTGTATACTATTAAACAGTAAGATTATTAATGTTAACAACTGTCTCAGGTCTAAAACTAATATTAGCCATTTAATAACGAAGATCCATTACTTAAAAATATTATCAAACATTGAACTACTATTCAAATATATATATATTATGCATAAAATTTGTATATATGCATTCATGAGAAAGTCTATGGATGTTCTGTCAATTTTTTTATTGCATGAATTCCAATGTGCATCAAATTCTTTGCCACTTTTGAAGAGCCATAGGTTTTGGAACAAAAAGAAACAAAGTAGAATTAAACTGATTGAAAAGGAATCAAACGAAATAGCGAACATTGAAACTTGATTGAATTTTTTTTGCTAATGTGCCAAAACGAGAAAAGTTATTTATTACTTTAAATCCAAATTTGAAGAGTGACAAAAAACCTTTATACTTAACTCTAAATATAATTTAATTTTAATAAAAATGGATTTTTGCTAATTTGTAGGTGAAAAATTAGAATGCAACAGCATCAAAAGTGATTTTGATGAATCTGATTTCGAAATTGAGCCAATTTATATATTCTGCAAAGTTTTAATCACCGAGCAGTCAGTTAAAGGCAGTGTTACTGTGATGATTACAGAGGTAAAGCAAGCTGAAACCCCCTTAAAGAATACATAGCACAAATTTGCATTTTCTTTTTTCCGTTCATTTATGCATGTTTTTTAGCTCAAATGCATGAAAATATTAAGAGCAATTTTTTTATAAATTTATCAACTTGCAATTTTATTTGTAATACTGATTTTTAAGTTCTGCAATTTAACTATTTAAGGTTTCAACTCCCTACAAATTTACACCTTAATATTTATTTTTCTGCCAGCAGAAAATCATTTATTATGTATGAAAAGTCACTAGTGTTATTTTTAGAAGAATCTATAAAAGCTTCGTAAAGAACTGGTCACTGATCGTTTTGTGAAACTTATTGTTTTTGTTATGAATCTTTTGGTTTTAAATATTGCATGTTAAGATATTATATTATATTATTGTATTCGATCATAAGACTTAGTTCTCCCAATGCATTCTTACATATAAGGTATTCCTGATTGTTCCAATACTTTTTCAATTGGAATTATTGTTTAAAACAAAGTGTTGACTTTATAATAATATTTATGCACCCTACAAAAAGTCCCAAATGGCCTTTCAGTAATATTAACAAAATTTACCTTTGAATGTCATTGGCTATTAAAATTATCTTTTCAAGATTATCCATTTTTATATAATGAATCATATTGTTCTGGCGATATGTTGTAGATTTATCAAGAAATATTTTTTCAGTAGCTTTCAGTACTTATGAATATAAAAAAGTATAGTAAAATGTCCAATGCAAAAGCAAATGCCTATCAGACCGAACTTAACAAATCAGAGATCCAGCTGTAATTCATTCAATTTTTATTAGAGATTTCTTCAAATGCTAAACAAACTACTCTATTATTTGGTAAGGTAATAATGTCGGTCATAAACATTTTTATTACTGAACGAAGCTTCTTTCCCCATTTTAATAGCTTTAGGCGTTTTGCATCCAGTGATCTTCGAATATAGAAAATTAAACTGATAAGATTATTTATTTGTAAAAACAAACCAAGATGGCATTGTATTTAAGTTCAGCTTAAGGTTTTTTTGATATAATGAATTGCCGAGATAACGAATTCGTTTGGTGGTCCCAAAAATTTTTTATTTCCGAAGTTTATCATAGTAGGTTATTTTCCAAAATTAGCACTTTTACGCATATATATATATATGTATAAAAAGTAAGTTGGTACTTTTTACTGATAGTAAACATTATTTATTTTATTTTTAGGTTGCATCATTCATGCAAAATCAAGTTGAAAACACTCTCGCTTCGCATCCCATTCATGCTCAATCTATGGTGCTCAGCGGCCTATTAAATTTATTGAAAGATACAGTAAATACTTCGAAAATGCCAGGTGTAGTATATTTTTCTTTTTACATACGCGATTAAATTTATCGCGTGCATAGATTAGGCCACTAAAAAAATTTGATGGCAAAAAGCATGTCACTAATAAAAGAGAATTTGAGCAGGCAAATACGATGCTAATTTTTATTCATTTTGATTCAAAGTTCAAGTTTACGAGTAGTTTTTTTTAATTATGGTCGATTCTGCACTTTCACCTTAAACTTAATATCAGATACTACCAATATATATATATATGTATATATATAATTCATTGAAGAACTGGCTCTTGGCTCATATCATATTTCTCTGTTAAAAAATTATGATTGAAAAATGTTTCATTTTAAGTATCATTATTTCACTTTACGAACTTTTTTATTTTAATGGTGCAAATTAATAATTATGCCTTTATTTGTTTATAGATAAACATGAGATTTCGAGCAGAGCGTGTAGCGAACGCGAGGTATGCAAATAGAGATGCATACATATGAAGTATTTGCATTTGATGTAACAACTCTTTCGTTATATTAGAAACAGCACACAAATTGCTAGCATTTCCTTTAGTAATTTTAACAGCCATAATCTCCTCTTGAATTATTAATAATTACTCGTAATTTAAACCCCATGAACCACCCATAAATACTTATGCCCATTTCAGCCATTCTACTGAAAACTCAGTTGCTGCCGATGCGCTTTCTGTGGCAGATAGATAATTTAGCTGATTCAATAGAATTTATTCAAGAAATAATTCTCCATATTAATTAATTTGTGATAAGAAAAGAGTTACACCAATAGTACACAATCTAATAAATAAGAGTATTAGATATTCTAGTTAGAATACCAATGTCAGTAACAATCAGTGATCAAGAAATAGGAGTGAAGTAAGAAGATATTCTTATTGCACCGAACAAATACGGTATAATTAATAGACAAGATTACCAAGAAAGAGGTTCTTATAGATTGGGTTTACCTATAAATAGAATGTTTATAGATGTTCACGAAGCAATTTAAAATGTTCATAGCATAGATGTGAAGGGAAGAATCGTAAAAAATCAACTTTTCTAAATTCAAAGTTGTTTATAGTAAAGAAAAAATTAGCAAGTGGATTATTCTATGAAGGAAAGGTTTCTGGTTAAATCCAAGAAGATGCTGTTCTCTTCATTACTTTTTATAGCTGTAAGATTCTGTATTCAGCGGCAGGTGGGCAAATAGAACCGTGGCATGAGTTTATTTTTTTTGTTTCATCAGATTTGTAAAACTCGTCCAATCTTGCTTTTATAGCCTTCATGCTGATTCAGCAAATTAACTTGTGCATTTTTATATTGTAACTTACAGGATGGAACAATTAATAGAAGTGCAAACTTACATTAATGAAAATAAAAAATGGATAATGAAATGGGTTCTTATTGACAGGACATCATTGATAGGAGAATCTAGTAATGTTGTCGGAATAGTTTATCTATTGATATTCAAAGGAAGAGTTCCATTAATAAAGTAATGATAGGTAAAGTTAGAAATATTGCTGATTATGGTGCTCTTATCAAATTATAAGATAGTATCGAAAGTTTAGTTCATTATTTTGAGATTTCTTGGGGCAAGATGAATCAAAATCCGAAGAAGTTGAACCATGAGAAATTAGACTTAGTACGGAATAGTTATTAGAAGAGTGTGGTGTCATGTCTATTTGGTATGAAGAAGGTTACAACGTAGATGTATATCCTTCAATGCGAGATGAAGCAATAGAGTACTCTTTACATGTTATAATATCACAGTATACAGTCGATTATCAATTAAAAGCTCTGCATGCAATCTAAATAACTTGTTGCCTAGTGAAATACAAAGAGAAGTATTACGCAAACTAACCCGAATCAAAATTTGTGATAGATGTAGAGAAAAGAGCGAAAAGCTATATTAGTTGCTTAAAAGAATTGGTAACTGTTGAAATTGATGAATGTAGGAATCGAACTATTACTAATTCCTCGAACTGACCAAGTTACCATGCAATAAATTGTTGCAAGAGTTTGACATACAAAAGTACCAGATTTAGCTCCGAGTTTATTGCAACTTTGTACTAAGGAGATTTAAGATAACTACGTTATTAATAAAACTCTATTTATAGAGCACAATTTGTTTTGGTACAAACTCGGTTGATATCTGTTAATCAAATTATTTTAACTCTATTTTTCTGGCAGCAAATGACAAAATAGCAATGACACTACTAAATTTATCTGAAATCGGGTCAATTAGAGCATGCTCCTTTTTGTTTTAGTGAAAGAAAGTTGATTTAATTCAAATGAAACTTTGCAGATAATAGGAAAATATAAATTCTTAAAACAGAAAATCAAGATGAGCATTGATATATATTATTTGATTATAATTTACTTTTCAATTTTCCTTCGTCTCGGATCACGTGATCCATCGTGTAAAAATTGATGATCCAGAAGTTTAAATTTTTGAATATTACTAGCACACCAGCATTCAATTTGTTTGAGCCAACTTTTGACTTCTCCCTTTCTGCGCTGCAGCCATGTGTGTCTTCTGGTAACACTTTTCCTTGCTCTTTAGTGTCAGCTAATGCGCGAAATTTCTCTAACGTGAAAGTTAAAATTTAAAGTATTTTCATGCTGCCATATCATCAGCAACCGTAAATTGTAGGTCAATTGATTCTTCCATCAAGTTTGGCCAATGTTACATTTTACTCGCTCTTTTTCTATTGTTAGTAGCTGCATCTGATACATTAATAGGAATTATGCAGTACACTTGAGGTATGATCAATTTTTGGGACCATCAAAATAATTTATATATTTGAAAATGTGAACCTCAACTTGGCCACAAAATTATTTTTCTACTTAATTGCTATATATGAAAATTGGTTAAAAGCAAATTTACTGTATCTGAAATTTACTCTGACTATTTTATGTGATATTATTTGTTGCTAGGACGTTCATTCATTGTCAGCAGAAAGTGAAGATATGCATACTCTGGCCTTATTGGTTGCTTTTTGGGCTTTTTACCTTCAGTTGGAACTACGTGACCGACAGGTAATTAGTCAATGTCAATTCTCACAACTATTACCCCTAATATGCATCATGTAGATGCTAGGTATACTTATTGTACGTACGTATGTATGCATGTACGCGTACTTCTTACGTACATCAGTATTTTTATCAACTTGCTAATGAGATAAGTTGTAAATTTGCGGTATTTTTTAAGTTCGTTTTCATTTTAATCTCATACCAAAAGTCTCACTAGATATGGTATCTTGGAAATTTATCTATTCAAGTATAAACCTTGTAAATTTTCCTCCTGTGGATTAATAACCTAGCTAATGCTACCCGTTCGATCCTGACTTTTCTTGATTATTTGCACCTTTAATTTTTACTGAATGGTTGGTCTCTGTGAAATATTGCAGTATATGGTTAGTAAAATGTGGCCTTCAGAAATAGAATATGTTTATATTAAATAACTTTTTCTAATTTTGTCTTCTGCAGTATAAAAGGTATATCATGTACTACATTTCGAAAATATCCATATAATATTAATCAAATGTACTTGAGCTTCAATATATATTATCTCATAAAAATTCAATTCGTTTTCATAAAGTCTCTCTGATCAGTTTAAACTACTATTGTGCTGCAAAACGCATATTGCTTAAGCAAAAGCGAATTTTCATCTGTAATATGTGACAGAAATTTACACTGAAGTTTGACTTGAAAATTATTTAAGCGATTAATTGCAATAAATTATAGTTATGGCACCCTAAATGTTGTCAAATATGCTAGACAAGTCGGATTGTCCATATTATGAAAAATCTCAATTTTACTCGAAATGTCTAAAATATTTGTTCATTTCTATATATTTTATTCTTTTCCATTATTTTAAGCTTAAAACTTCTGCCAATGGACAAATGGGAATTGCTGTATCCAGTAAGAAGGATGAAAATGTGAATTTGCAGCTTGACGATCATGTCAATGATAAATCAGATTGTGTAGATTTTGACCAGACACTCGAAGAAAAGGTACATATGATTTTACAATTGAATTCTTATGCAAATCTATTTGTTTCTATCTTTTTTTGTACTCCAAGTTTAGTCATTTATCTCAAAACAATTGGTGGACCTTAAAAAGTGCAATGAACATTTCAAAATACCTCTATATTTGATTTTTTCACTGCCTCGTATTTATAAATTGTGCATTTCTTTATATTTCAGATATGATAGGATTTTACCGAACATGTACATGCAGTCTAAACTGTCATGTTTCATTTTTTTCGTATAGTGTGCAGTGTAAGGATGCGCATCTGGACAGATTAGCTTGTATTTATAAGCTGCTTGATGCACATTTTCTCAGTTGTACATTATTTTTTCTGCAATATACATAAGATGTATGTATTTTTTTCTTTTTTGTGAGGTTGTTACTGAGCTAATGAGCGTTGTCAGACGCTGGTTTTGCGAAGGCAGACGTGGGGTGCTAGTCGATTGTCTATTCGATCTTATTCGATGTACATCGAATGAAGCATTAGCTTCAATAGCACAGGAGTATATTTGGGCCAGTTGGAATTCACATGAAGATAAGGTTGCTAACTTTTCTAATTCTAGCAAATATTTCTTGAAGCAATTTTGATTGAATTTTTCTTTTCCGATTTAAATTAAGGATGCTAACTTTTCGAAAAAAGCGATCTATTTTATATCTACAATTTCAATTTAATTTAGTTTTTCCGAGTCAAGATTAATTTTTTTTTGTTTCTATACAAAAGTTGCGTAGATTCTTAGAGATTTTATTGAAATGGATAATTTTACTTGAATGACTGATTGTTTGAAATCAGACAGATTTATTTAAGGAGTTCAATAATTTAATTCTCATGTTTTGTTTTGCAACTATAAACATTAAATAGCAATTTTCTTCGCATTACATAATATATACATTTCATATTCTAGAAACGGATATCATTGGTTACACCAAAAACTACAAGTCAATGGAATATATTGGATTTGAGATATCAATATACAGCACAAAATGGGGTTGGTGAAGTGAAAAGCTATCAAATTATAGAATATATCAATTAACACACCATCAATTTACAACTATAAACTATACCCCTTGTCAGCATGTGCATGTTGCTGGTCAAAATCGTTTTCTTTGAAAAAATGATGCATGCATACATACATACAAATCATAGGTACCAACTGAATAAAATGCTGTGCATCTTTAAGTATTTAAGGCAGATACCCCAAAAAGTATCAGAAAAATTTGAAATGAATAATAATTAGGATGATCATCTGTAGGTCAAAAAATTGACTTGCTAATGCCTAATCCAAAATTAACTTGCCGTTTTTAAGTGATTTGGCCTGTATAAGGATTTCAGCGATGGTTATTTTGGACCATCTTATCGAAACTGAACTCGGCTTAATGTGAGTGGGTCCGGATGGTCATAAACTTTACCGACAGACTGGCGCCCACTGCCATTAATTCCAGTACTTGTGTTCAAAGTGTTACCCATTTCAAAATTTCTGACAATTTTTGAAGAAGCCAATTCATCTCAAATTTTCCAAATACACAGTTCTTTATACAGATTAATCTGTATGAATTATATAGATTATATCCGTTCATTCTATAGGTAAAAAATGATGTGGCAAAACTATTTTTGAACAAACAGATAAAATGTGAATGTACAGTGTAGGAATACTATCAAATTAAGTTTTAGAAATTTTAGAATTGAAGTTCATGGTTAACGTTTGCATTAAAACTTATACATATCCGTAAAGTTTGGATATGACGGATTCACTTTTACATAATTTTCGTAATTAACGAATAATTAAAAAGGACATTTTTTGCCTAGTACAACTTTAAACTTTGGAATCCAATGAATTTCGGATAAAACTAATCAATTTGGTGATTTCGATATATATGTTTTCTGCGATATTTACGCATGATCTTAAGTCAGAAATTACCCCCCCCCCTATTTCCTAGCTCTGTCACTGATTATCTCCAAATGATAGGCAATGCATCCTGTTTTTTATACTAGGATGTGGTGCGTGAAATGCAGTGCGCTCTAAATCACATGGCTAGGAATAACTTCTGTAAAGCTATCGATGCGCTCAATAGAGCTATTGCACTAGATCCTATGCACGCTGAAATTAGGAATCGGCTGAGTACAGCTATGTTTTTATCCGATGACTTAGAAGGTGCCAAGGAAGAAGCAACGCGAGTTATAGCATTAGAACCAAGGTAAAAAATTGTATTTTTATTGAATTTAGTCGAAAATAGGCAAATAAGTTTGAAGACACATGTTGATTGGTTGGAATCTGACTTAAGCTAAATCTAGATGTATTGAGACAGATGATGACAGTGTCTGCATGTCGAGCTATGATTTTTCGGCGTTGTACGCAAAGAATGATTCCAAATATATAAAAATATGTTTGCACAAATTTTTTGTAGCTGCAAGGCAAAATTTGATTTTCGCTTTGCCTTACTAAACTTATAGCTGCCTTTTTAATATTCGGTTTCCACAATACTCCAGCATTGTATTCGAATAGTTTCATCGAAAGAGTTGGAAGTAATTGATTTAAGATGTTTTTGTTTGAAAGTAGCCTAATAAAAGTGTTTGCAGTTGCATTAGGTTCAATTAAGTCTATTTTTGTTTCAATTTTTATATTTTTTTAGGCATTTCGGAGCTCTGAATGGATTGGCCATAATGTGCATGCGAAACCATGATTATACTGGAGCCCTTGAATATCTTCAACAGGTTTATTCTACAAATATTTATTTATGTCATGAGTAATATTTTGAATCGGCTTCAGTATTAAAAATAGTTGACTGCGCATTCATGCTCTTTCGAATTCATTAGTTCTTCACCATAAGATTCATGTATTAAATACATGCAAATTTGAATATTTTGAGTAATTATATAGTATTCTCTTGAAAATCTAGTCCTTGTAATAGTAATAGTGTTGGTAGCAGTTGTAGTACTAGCAGTATGCAACAGCTATAACGTAGATAATATTGGTATGAATAAATTTGGAGTTATTCGAATGTAATCGATGATTAGAATTGAATTTTTCAATTTATTTTTGGACATTGAATTGTCACTGCAAATGTGTAATATGGAGTTTGACATTGCGCAGGTTGCAGAAATTAACCCATTTATGAATAGAGCAATGGTCCAGAAAAATATAGCTGTTTGCCGAGCTAGCATTCAGGCTAATATGATGTGATTATTTTTATACCGGCGTTATATTACATTTATTTTAAGGAGAAGCATGCATGCACGGAACAATGCGACAGAGTTAGAATAGAAATCAATGCGAATAATTGAGCACTTTGTGTCTAATTTGCTATAGACACTGTGGTTTAACTTGTTCGAAATTTGTCTTATGTAGACATGCGAAGGTGGAAAATCTTTAAAGAAATTGATTGTGAATGTGTTGGGAAAGAAATTGTGTTACAGTGTTGCTTTCTTTAGATTGCCTTGTTATCTTATGAATTGTATTCCGAATATAACAATTTTTCAACTTTAAAAAGTCGTTTTGTCCTAAGTTCAACTATATATTTTCGGGTATAATGGATTATGTGCATAAATCTTAAAATTTTCCGACAGATTCGTCATTGATAGTTTATTTCAGAGGAATCTTGACATAGAAAATGGACGCACAGAGAGAAATGAAAGGGTAATATTAATTGTGAACTATACGTGACATTTCGCCTAAAATTGCTTCAGTATAATTTTGAAGACAATTTTTACGTACCTCAATAAAGGCTACTACACTATATACGTATAGTAAACTAGTCAGTATTACAACAAACTATCATGTATGCATGAAATGAGTAGCTAGTGCTATCTCTGACAGTTTTATCCGAAGTTGGTGCATATCAAGAATGTAAAAGCGGATAAATTTTATTTTTTGTTAAATTTTTACATCGTATCAACTGATTATCCAACTATCTCATATGATTGGAAGGGCTAATTTATCATATTTTGTTTAGCCTATTCTCTACTTGTAAGTCAAAATGCAGTTGGGATTTTTATGCATTTATCCACATGCGTACTATAAATGTTATCGAGATTGCATCATTTATTGAAAAGTATATCGTAACACCTAACATTAAAGCCTTGAAAATGGATTTTTAAATGTATTGCGATACTATATCATTACCTGTAAACGTATGAATAAAAAGCATAAATTGGGAATGAAAAGTAGCTACTCAAATAATAAATTTTTTTCGATGTTGTCGAATTAAAGTAACTTGTTGCTTGTACATGTTTTCCAACAACAGATATTGAAAACTTGAACCTTCTCACTATGAAACTTATTTTTATTTACTGTCTAGAAAAAGAAATGTTTTGTAATTATTCGCAAAATGTCGTGGAAAAATGAAAATTTTGGACCTACAGTCAGCTTAACCTGGCAGTATACCGAATTGGTCTTATTAGAAATTTCAAATTGATTTTGTTCATACTCATTAGCAAAACATGTCTACTGTACTGTGTACCATAGAAAACATTTTTCTGCATTATTTTTTAGCAATCAGATAAATTATCCCAGTTCCCAAACCTGTTCAGTGCGACAAGTTCTATTTATTAGGGCTGATGTAAATTTACCATTGTCAGCTATGTTACTTTTAACTCAAAAGGCAGCGCTGCTATGCCTGTATAAAATACAGAAAGACATTAATCAAAGAATACAGCATCACAGTTGAACTACACTTGGCTTTTCGATGTGCAACTTCAAACAGCATTAATTGTAAGCAATAGCTTGTCAAAAGACTCAATTATGCTAAATCCTGATTGCAAAATTTGTAACTTTTGATTAAAAATTTATTCTTCAATTAATTTTAAAGGCAAAATAGCACAATCACAATGTTTCATAGCCCCATAGATATTGTTGCAGTTGAGTAAATGGCAATGCAATTGTTGAGATGACTGTCAATTAGTTAAGCTCATCCATACAAATAACACTCTCAAGCAAAATCATGGAGGTAGTTGAATGAATCATTACTGTGCAATAAACCTATGCAAAGAGAGTTGTTAAAAAGTAGTCGTTTTTAGCATTGACTTGTGGCTAATTCGATATGGCTCAATCAACTTTACATCTTTCATCACTTTTTTGCTTGGATTTCGATTCCAAATAATTGATCAATAAGGACTTATAAACTTTCTATTAGATGCTAGACATACAAGCTGCACCTCATTAACTTGGTTGATGCATCTGAATGGAAATGCAGATTATGTATTCAAGTTCAAAGAGTTGTTTTTGCACCTTTTGGAATGTGCTGAAGTATAATAAAATATCAAATATAGTGTTTTTTAAGTGACTGAAACCAAATCTAGACCTTAATGAGCCATAGGAAAAAAATATTTCATCTTTAGAAGATAACAAATAAGATCAAATTTACAGGAAAAGACTAAAATAATACTATTACTACTCCAGTAAAAAAAATTTGACAAATATGAAATAGAAATGTGACTTGTCCAAAAACGTACAAAACAATGCAATAGATTGATTGTTTTGTATTTTTAAAATATAATAAATGAGTATATTTCTTCTTAAACTATTGCCCATCATTTATAATTTTTCTTCAACAAGCATATTTACTTGAGAAAAATGAGTACTTAATTTTTTACCTGGGGTGCAGTCAATAAGAAGCCTATGCCAAAGTGCTGGTATCTACAACATATAAAGCATTATTAGAGACTACAAATAAAAGTAAAGTTATATAAATGAGCAACATTTCTCTATCATGGTCTTCTTGCCTAATTTAGCTCGCAGATTATTTATGAACAGGTCAAAAAAAATCTAATCGGTCTGATAAATCTCTTGGCATTACAGCAAGATTGCCTAAAAAAGTGCACTGTCAGATATTGTTGAACTTAGTAAGTGGACCCTTGATTCTTTGAACTTTTGGAACTTTGTCAAAAAAGCCAAATCTGTTCTACGGATAATAATGCATGAAGGCAAGCTAGCATACCAGATCTGATATGTATGGATAATATGATGTGAAGTGAACTGACCAGAAAATCCAACCCATGAAGGAATTAGGTCAACATGACTTTTTCAAACCATTTAATAACTTTGCTGGCAAAATGTTTAGTATTGGGTAAACAGTTATTTGATCTTACTAGTGAATTATAATTATCGAAACAAGATCGTTTCTGACCATAGATTAACTGAGTCTGGACAAGCTAAACTAATCTTGAATTATAAGAAATTGGCATTGCTAATATATGATGCAGCTCCTTCAATATTTATTTATGCTCAATGATTCAATTATATAATATAGTAATATTGGTGACATGCCGCTACTGAGAGGCTATAGTTAGCCCTTAAACTTAAGATAAATTGTAAAAACTTTGCTCCCAACATGTTTCTAAGCTATTTTTTGAGGTTAATACAAAGAGTTACTATACCAATATATTCATATAGGTGCTTCTAGAAATCTGTTATTTGCAGGTCTACTTAGCTGTTGAAACTTTTCTTCTGCCCCAATTCATTTCAGCTGCAATAATAATATTTGTAGCTCCAATCTATTTCGAAAAAGTAATGATAACAACTTAGTTTAAATTGACTTCTTAAGGTTTGTTAGAATAAAGGAACAGCAGTCTTTCAGCATGAAAGTTTCTGTGGTGCGACCCAAAGTAACAGATTTTGTAGTTTACATTTGTTGGAATATCAAGTATACAAGTGTAGTTGTCCAGCATTTGATTCGTTGTACAATTCGCAGTAGTTTATATCGAATCGATTCGTTTAATTTATTGAGAATTTTTTTTGTGAAATTATAAAATTTTTCGGAACTGGTCATGTTATTATAGCGAGTATAGTAGCTCACCTGTGATGTATTTATTACATTTCTATAGACAATTAGAAAAATAATTAAATGCGACAGGATAAGTTACTACGTTCAAAAGATATATCAGCCCTTTTTTCTTCCATCTATATATAAATCAACCTACCGAGCTCTTGCTCTATTACCGAGTCAAGCAATAAATTATCATCTACAAAGTCTTATACGTGTTGGGACAAAATGGTCAAAGGAGGCGGTAGCCTCCCACGTCGAATTCTCTGCGCCCATGGATTACTCTTTCTTGCCATGGTCGTAGGTTTCTCCCTTGCTATTGGTGGTGTATCAGGGAGTAGAAGTGATTGTTTAGGAAATAACTGCAATAACTCGTAAGTGCTGGATGACCCTGAAGTGTTGAAACGATTTTCGGATTTGACCAATTGACGACGTCTTATACAATTTTGGTTTACATGTATTTCAGGTTTCGGTATACATGGTGGATTATCGCTTATACCTTCTTAACATGGGTTGCGATGGCGATACTGATATTTCGTCAGAATTTGATCAGATATCAGGTGGAGATATTTAAAACTTTAGAATATATTCAACCGACGTTCTTTAAAACTATATATTTTCCTGGGAAAATGCGATAAATCTTCGAGGTGCCGTTGAGTTCATCTTGTATCATTATACCACGCATTTTTAAGGAAAAAATATTACCTAATAAAATTAGCTTTTCGACGAATTTTTCTGCTCCTACTTATATATTTGAGTCTTGGCGCTCATAATGACTATATTCGTAATGTCATCCTTTACAGTCTTAGTGTATCAACGTACTCTTTTTTGTATTTTTTGCATCACTTTGATTGTGTCTAATTGATGCCATTTTCCCAAGATTCCAATGTGATTTATCTATAATATCTACATTTTTTCTATTCTATGTAAAGCCTGATTGAGCTATAGTATATATTAAAAAATATAATAAAATCATGACTTTCACAATATTTTTTAGAAAGCAATTTTTTCGAGATAATTGTCATTATTTTTTATTCTTGAAAATATTGATCGGCATTTCACTATGAAATGCTCTATGAGATGATTTTACCCCTCCCAAATTAATTTTATTCTTAAATTTATATTTTTAAAATAAATGTTTGCCTAATTTCAGCATTTCTCTAAGTCTTGCTATAATAAATAATGCTACTTGAAAAAATACCAATCAACTTGGGAGTTCTCAAGTGCTAAAAATAGCAAACAATCCTTTATTTCAACTGCATCTATTTTGAATGCTTATATCATGTCATATTGTAAAATTTATTTATGCATAGCAAAATATTAAGTTAGTTAATTATGCGCGACGAAATTTGTCAAATAACAGTTGATAATAGTATTTTTGCTCCCCAAGTCAATAACTACCTTGAAGCTGATGAATCATGCATAATATATAAACTTTCGATACAGCAAATCTTTCAAGAGCACCAAATTAATTCTCTTGTCCGAAAATCTTTAGAAGTGAAAATTCACTAAAATTGAATTGGTTATGTCCGTGTTTGCCGAACTCCAAATTCTAACTCTAACATTTTTATAATATCTTGAGCGCAGCTTCCTATGGTTGCTTTTTTAGTGCTAGGCGCATCGCAAACCATGCCTCTAGCCGATACCAATCTTCAGCAGTGGAATCGCTGTATCAGTTATGCTGAGCTGGGATGTGACACCAGAATCGAAAGCAATCTGTCTGCCGCTGCTGCGGGATTTATTATCATCAGTATATGTAACTTTATATGGATTGTTTTAGCTGGTAAGATTGAGATTCAAATATCTTTGATTTAAAAATTTGGTAAGCTTTTTGCTGTGCGTAACTTTCAAAAAAAATTTTGTGGATTAACTGAATTGATGGATTGGTGTTTTTTAAGAATCTATATCTTATGTTCAGCCTACGCATAAAATTTTTTTGAAGTTTCGACATATATAAATATAAAAAAAGCTGCATTCTAATTCATTATTGTCTTGAATTTTTGTTATTTTTTTAATTATTGTAATCTTAAAACTACAAATTATGTCTGAGTTTATTTTTGACATTCTATTGGTTGTATCAGCGGTGATATGCTGTAACTACCAGATATCAATTTAATTTTATTCGCTGTCTTTTGTACCAATCTCATATGTGTGCAAGATTGAATAAGATGAGCTGAGTTTAAGCACTTGACAATTTATTGATAATGGAAACAGCAGTTTTTAAACGTACTGTTACAAAAAATTTCCTCCAACAATTATTTACATGAGCAATGCGCAGTAAACTTATGATGCAGCAGTTCTGTCGGAACCAATGAATTGATTCGCTATATCCGAGAAGTTGAACTGACACAATATGGCAGTTTCATTTATTTGTTATGTCATAACTAGTTAAAAGTGAATTTTTCATATCCAAAGTTGTATGCATATAAATATAACATTTATATAAATGTACCATAGAAACTTTGTATCTATTGAAATTATCCTCTTTATCAAAAATTATGCATACAATTGACATGCTAATTTTATCACTCTTCCGAGTGGAAAGCAGTTCAAATTTCAAGATAATGTTATTGTTCTTTCTGAATATTAAACTTACCTAATTTCAATTTACCAGGATCAATGAAAGATAGTGCACATGACAGAGGTCACGGCTCTCCAACTAGCTCAAATTCTAACCCTTCAGAGCTTCAAGTTGAGAAAAAGAAGGTTTGTACCTTGAAATTATTCCATTTCTAAGTTTACTATGGCTCTAAATTATTTTTTATATGAACTTTGTTACATATGGAAAAATTCTTTAGAGTCATATCATGCAGTGAAGAAACGAGTATGCATAAATAAAATTATTTCTGAATTTTCTGGGAATAAATTATATGTGTTAAGGCTTTGTGCGCCTATGTGTATTGTGTTCCGGGTGAAATTTCTATCTCTTTTTGCAGTAGCAGTGAGTCTTAGGTCAGTTTACAAGTTTACCGATAGTCACGTAGCCCTAATCGTTGTGGTAGCTATCACCAAAATTATCAAAAGCTAGATGTAAGGGATATTTTTAGGTTCACTTAGGGAATTAAGAAAAAGTTGTAATTTATTCTAGAATAATAAATGTCTTGAACTAAAAAGTTTCAATTAATTAAAGTGCAAAAATTTCGCACAAATTAAAGCTTTACCTCATAAGGAAAAACTCTTTAAAAAGTCGAAATGATTACAAAAGATTCAAAATCCTTACCCAGATTTACATCTTTCATGTCATCCGTTCCGTGAAAAATTGATGGTCAAATTGAAATTATTATTAAGTAGTGTAGTATATTAACGCTTGGCAATCATTTACTACAAGTTGTTACCGGCAAGCGAGGAAGGCAGAAGACCTCCTCATATACAGGTGCACTTTGGAGGTATACATTCATATTTTTAGACATAACGGTTGTAACCGATGGCATGAAATTTCCAATGCAATATCTTGTGAGCTAAAGCGAGCGGATTAATCGTCAAGCCACGAAAGGTTTCCTTTGCTCTTGCATCGTATTTTGGCATTCATACATTAATTTTGCACATGTTAAATAATTACTATATATAGGTTTTATTTGTCATTATCGTGTCGTTAACTTCAATTAAAACACTAGCAAAATAAGAAGAATAGTCGCAGCATCTTGAAATGAATTTAAAAGTAATACCTTCGTGTAGTAATTACCGTTCTGTAATATTAAGTTAATCCTGTAGTTTCTGCCACTAAAAATGGATAGAACAACTATTGGCATTGTACTGTGTCAATGAAAAAGATTTGGAAGGTAATCACATACTCTAATGACTCTTTACCTCAAAATAAGTTCTTTTCAAATTTCAAAATAGGTTCAAAAAAGTAAAAATGTTTGATATAATTTAGTGACCAAATTTGCAATTTCACTTTGATAAGATGTTGTAGTATACGGAGGTAATATCAATTATTATGATGTCTTATTATCATTACTGACAAAAAAGCTTAAAGTACATTAGTGATGCAGCTTTATGATATGATTAAAATAAAATTTATTCGGAGAAATGAATGCTCTTTACTTTCCAATATATTTGGGTTTTAATTGAAAATTCTTCAGCTTTCTGTGGGCATTTACTTTTATATTGATAGGTTAATTAGCAGCATGTTTTTCTTGATGAGGAAGGGGATTATAATTGTTACATGTTTTGCTGTTTTTATCAATATAATAAATTTTTATGTGTAATGATGACTTGTACAATATTTAATGCCGTACATAGAGGGAAAATACAGATCCATTTATTTTATCCGTCGACTTACATTGCACAAAGTGGTTTTACATCTTTTGAATATGACTAAATTTGCCTTTACTCGACTTAACTAAATGTTTTTCTACCACAAATTTAATCTTGTACGAAAATCCGATCTGAAAATAAAATCTTTATAATTTTTAAAATCACACCTAAAGAATTACATGTTCATGTGGTCTTAATTACTTTGCCAGATTCCTACGAACAATCCTCAGCGATTAGACTCCAACACTCGTTTGGATTCAACGCAGCGGCTAGATTCAGCCCCTTCTATTGTAACGAGATGGGAGGTTCCCTCTCCTATTCGCCAAACTAACACTGGGCGTGCCGTTCCCTAGTCACTGAGCCCATCAATGTCTTTACATGGTGAAGCAATACGGTCCTAATGTTATAATGTGTTTTCCAATTCAGCGTCGATGCGAGGCTGATATACCATTGTGTTATTATTTTGAATTTGTTTATCTATGCAATGAAGATCATGCCAGATCGATGAAATAATTAATTGGAAATTTTAGTGTTGTCCTATTATGTGAAGTTGGTAAGCTCATGTATTGTTCATGAAATGAGAGGGAACGAAAAGTACTTAAGATATGCAATAATTTGAAACAGCCCTGTTTTAGATCAATTTGTGCTTTTGATTGGTAAAGATTTGCGTTGATATTGTAAAATTGTTCATTAAACTTAAATGCAATGTCTAGAACAGTGTAAAATTTTAGAGGAAATAGGCATGGATTATGAGGACAAAATTCTATATTGCTTTTTTGTAACTTGTTTGTTGACATAGTTAGCACTCGTCCTGAATTTAAATGAACAGCCATGTCTCTGGTGCGATTTAACTAGTTGTTATGGGTGTTTTTCCATAGAAGTAAATGAACTTAATAAGTAGTAATAGATTATTCACATGCATGTATGTGATGGTTTTACATGAGTTCATTAAAGTACATGATTAGCATATGTAAACGTTGCCTTAGAAGTTCGGAATAAATTTCAAGCTAACCGTAAATAGAACCAAAAAACATGAAATGAACTGATTAATACTCATGATCAAATTTCTAAATGGTTTTCATCAACAATTTTACGTTTGCTATAGGTATGTAGTCTGATAAGGATTCCGTTACCAAAAACAATGCATTCAAGGTTTTAATGCAGAATATGTACAAAGTTTTTTTCCAACAATGGAGTGGCATTGATACTTTTGTTGAAGCTTTATAATGGCCGAGGGATTATTAGTGCTGCATAATGGTGTATGAAGGTTCAATATTCTGGTATGCCTGTCTTACGTTTTCAGAGGTTGTGAACACAAAAACTTGATATAAATGTAAATTTTTCTGCACCGTCTGGGTTTGTACTGATGCCCAATAAAATGATAGCACACATAATTCACTGGTATACCATTTGTTTACAGTCTCACATTAGTCCTCTGGACTTAAACTGTAAATTCCATAATTTGAACCAGCTCATAACTGTGAACATGATCATTAAAATTATTTATTCATGCAAAAATAAAGGCTAAATGATCTGAATTAAATTTTGTAGAAATTGAATTAAAAAGGTATTAGTATTTGGCACCATTCTAAAATTTTTAGATGGTCCTGTTTCTTTTGGTCGAACATTACCAAATCTCTAGTTGAAAATTTATTCTCCTTCATGGCGAGTTTTTATTCACTTCAAAAACTCAGCGCCATCATCATCACCGAGTCCACCAACACAATGGATATTCTGTATGTGCTTATTGGAATTACATCACGCTTTTTTCATGGATATTACCTTTATTCTATCCAGCTTCATTGAAGTCAGTGGAAGTACCTCCTTAAAAATGCTGTCTAGTTGTTTTTTCATTGCTGGCTCATTCCATTGAGGAAAAAATTCAATTATACCAAAGTTTTACAACAAGGATATGAGAGAATGTGTGCAACCATTCTATGTGATGTATTTTACAGCCAAAAACTGTCACTGTAGCATAGTATGTTTGATAGTGGTTCTATAGAACACTTTTTTGACAAAAAAATCAATGCTCTAGAAAATGATCATTATCAACCCTATGGAAGAACAATGAATCATTTGTGCTGTTCTTGAGAGAAACCCTATTAGTGGTGGTTTTGATGAAACGAGATTAAGGCCACTGATTATCATAGAGCAAATTATCATTAATGTTTGTAAAAAACTTGCCTCTTCTCTGGTCAAAGTGTAAATGCAGCGTTCCATGACTAACATATAAACATATGGTCATGGAGGTGATGAGTTGGCTAAGATACATGTACTGTAAAATTACAATTGGTGTACTTAAAGACTGCTTACAATTGGATGGACAACATATCAAACTTTAAGACTGAGTTGAACAGAGCTCTAGTAAAAAATATCTGTTCACCCTCCTTATCAGCCATTTTTATAATGATTCAAGGCACAGTCATGTGAAAACTCATCTAGTGGAATGCAATTTACAAAAGACAACTCTGAAAAGTGCAATATAATTTTTATGAAAGTCGAAGAATAAAAAGGTTTTGTAATTGCTGCCAAGACCACAAACTAATGGATTTCAGATTTATGTTAAAGTTACTGGGAAATGAATGTCATAAGCACCAGGAAAAATGCACATTATCTTATGTTTTAGTGATGATCGTAACAGATGTTAAGTTGCCTATGTATTAACAATTGATCACCAGCCTTTAATACCATGAAAAAATAAATTTTACCTGAATAAAAATCAGTTTATCATTCCTGCAATGTGAACTATGCACTGAAGTTCCAGTCAAAACCTGTTCAAATTTTTCTCAAGGAACGTAATACCTGAAGGTATATGTGCGACATACTGGTGGAAATAGCATTGCTTGATAAAAAAATGAGAAAGTGGACCATTGTAAAAGAGTAATTTAAAACAATAGTGATCATTCTTAAGAGCCAAATGTTTCTTTTACGGACATCTTTGTGCCGATTTATTGTGGCAATAAAATTTGTGCTTGGTCATAACATATTCATTGACTTCCCATGCATATTGTTGAACTTAACATCATTCGATTTGCAAGCAGTCAACTAGATTGTTTTTCATTGACTAAACTTGCTCAGATGCATCACTACACTTTCATGCCCTTTTCTCATTTTCTTCATTTAATTAACTTTTCAACATTGTACATTTAAATTTCTGACGTTAAATTTTGATTTTGGACTCAAACTTTATTCATTAATACTCTCTCAACACTGCCTTGCACCTTAAGCTGCAAGATTGCTTGTCCTGTTATGTTCAACACCTGTCATTTCAGGAATGTAGAGAATAAAAAGTATTTGTTTTGCTCATTATCTGCAAAAACTTTTTTGCAGGAAAATCATGCAAAAAATTTCAACTGGCACCTGAAATGAAATTCAATCAGCTATAAAATACAACATGTAAGATGTGAAAACCTAAATACTAAAATTAAATTTTGATGAGCAACTGAAAAATATTTTTCAAAGCTAAAATGCATAAACTATTGAAAAATAAAGAACGAAAAGTAAAAACATGCAGTTCTTAGTTTCATTATGTTTAAAAATGAAAACTAGGATGATACTTTTCAGAACAGTTTTTTGCCTTTTAAAAATCATTTTAAAACATGACCTTTTATCACATATAGGCTCAATTTGATTGAAAAATCATCATATCATGTATTACGCTTCAAAGTCATTTTTATAAGAGTGATAGATTTTGCTTTCTTAATATATTCTTTAATTTTGCATTTTCTCTACACTAAAACAAATATTTGCCAAAAATATATATATTGAAAATTGGACCTTTGCCAATAATTTGATAATACATTAAAAAATAAAATTATCGTTTAAGTTTGAAAAGCATTTAAATAAGTCCATCTTTTTTTAGCCCTATTTTTCTTCGACCCGAATTTCAAATAATAAAATCCGTTAGCGACAATGATATTGTAGCTCGGTAGAATTTTTACATTTACAACGAACAAAATTTTTGAATATTTCATGACGGCAAACAAATGGGTCCTAGTACATACTCCAGGTACTGTGGAATTACTTAAAGTAGCGTATCTTAAATTAATAGCTTTGCAATTATTTGTATACAATTGGTTAAAGTCTCGTTATGCTGCACAATATCCCATTATATGCGGCAAAAAAAATCGAATTCCGCAATATAAGTAGCACGTACCAGTCACAAAAGCAGGCAAGGCCCCTAAAGTTGCTACGTTTTTGACACGTTTTTGCATATGCGTTGAACATTACAGCTTACTAATCGTTTCCTACTCCTTGATCCAACTCAACGGAAAGCATTGAAAGCACGGTAATGTTTACCATATTTACTAAAAGTAAGTATTTCAGTCATTCTCTCAACTAAATATCATTTTTTTGTTGAAAACTATCATATTCTTGAATCTACTCTCATATAAAGAGTGTTCTATAATGAACTTTCTAAAAAAGTATGTACTACAGCCATTGCATCGCTTTAAGCGACCATCAATAATGTACTTCGCAGCTTCTAGCTCTGGTCGAGGTCAATGTAATGACATTACTGACCCGATAAGGAATTCAAGCTCATTCATGACCAGCAAGATTCTTACTTATGAATCGGATTCTACTGCAGTCCCAAAAATAGCAACAAGTCCAACATCACTACGTTCAATCGACACTGTTGAGAGCATAGATAATAGTGATATTGTTTCTGACCAAATCCCAGATGAATGCAGGCCTCGTAGAAAAATGGTTGCCTTCAACGTCCAGCTGCAGTTAATTACATCTCAAGATGATATTGCGAAGAAGAGGCGATGGTATACTGATTTGGAAATAGAAATGATGCATTATAGTACATACGATTCCAGAATACTACACTCGGCATTATTTCAGAAGCGCCTCGACGAAAATAAAAATATTGCTAAAATGTAAAATTAATAATAATATCTCGATATATTTTGCTAATCGTTTTTTATTCCATTTTTCTTTGCTTCCGTACAGTTGTGCATCTTTAATTTTTAAATCTGATCTCGGATAATAAAATACTTCATTCCATATCTAGATAAAAGTTTATAGTAACTATACATGATAATTTTCTCAAATGACTTTACTTGTATGTTCGACACAATTACATGAAACAGAAATAGTATCAATACAAAAAAGACAAAAAACTTTATTTATTTAGAATCTGCTTAAAAGTGTAATCCACCCCGCCTCTAGCCGTTGTTGCATTTTCGATAAACCAGGCACATGTTTCTTTAATACCTTCGGACATTGGAGTAAATTCAAAGTCAGGCCTTAAACTCTTTAGCTTGACATTAGATGCTGTCTTTTTGAACTGCCCGTCTGCTTTAGAAGTATCGAACACAACTTCACCAGTAAACCCCATAGCATCGGCTACCTATAGACATTCATTTAATCAAAATGTAATTTAATCATTTGCTAACTTACTGTACGCTTAAAATTTTAACAAATAGATTCAGGAAATGAAAAAAATGCTAGCTTATGATCATCAAATTTGATATGCTAAAATTAGAAGCCTCGCATATTTCTGTGGAGTCAGAATGCGAAACAAACATATATTAATATGTTACAGATTTATCAATAAGAAATAAGCATGGCAGAAATAATAAACTATCTATATGTATTTAGAAGTACAATTTAATTCAAATATCCCGAATCAAAAATTAAATGTGGGAAAATTAAATATTTTTATGTATCACAAACTTTATCTGTAATTATTTATCCAATCAAGTCAAAGCAATAGAAAAGAGAATCAAAATATGTCTATTATGTCAATGCCACTGCGATAGCGATATGTCATCAGTACATCATAGTTCTTCAACCAATTAAATCAATTTACTTTCTTAGATCATCTAAGGAATAAGATACGAACTCATTTTTTTCTTAAATGGGCATGTACACAAGTCAGCATGAATGTATGTAGGTCACTGAAACAATTCCCACACTTACCATTAATGCAGCATCCTTAATAGAAATTTCGTCTTCTTCCCCCACTGATAAGATGATTGGATCGATGGAATCATACGATCGCATTACCCACACAATTAGAGCGCCAAGATCAACATTATATATAAACTGCCGCAAAGGAGACCCCGACCCCCATATTGTCAATGGTGCGTTATTCTGAAATAAAAATATAATGCTACATGTACATTTGATATCTTTTAGACTGATGATTTACTAAATGCTATACTGCTATTATTTGATAGCTTTATACTCCACCAACTTCCATTCCTAGTGTATATTGATACCTCTAATACAATGCATTTTATTAACTAATAGTATTTGATATAACTGATGGTATCAGTTTATGGAACATCATCTGCATCGATATTATTGAAGCGCATACAAGATATCACATATCTTTTAATCTAAGGAAAAATTAATCACAGTAAGCTCCGATTACAATAAATTTCCCTGAATCACCAAATTAAATTATTATATTCAAAAAAATGATGCTAAACTTGGCACGATATGACTTTTTTGCACATTTAAAGTGAAAATTCATTAAAATCAAATTTGTCATCTTGGAAATAGCTTTGCATTACCTGTTTTGCCAAAAAACACTTATGTATAAGACCAGGAATCACATGCCCTCCATCAATGCTAAAATTATCGTGTTTGCCATAAATGTTTGTAGGTATGACGCTGGTAAAATTGCAACCATATTCATCTTTATAGCACCTATTCATTACGTCAATCATCCGCTTTGCATATGCATATCCTTCATTACTTTGATGTGGTGGTCCAGAATGAATCTACATATAGATAACATATAGAAGTATAAATATGTATAACTCATGAAATAACTCAACTTGTCTGCATTAAATGACCCCTTTTAAAAAATTGATTGCATTCGATTTAAAATAGAAGATTATTTTAATTTTACTAGTTGATCTTCTCATAAATAAATATAAATATTAATGCTGATTAGAAATGTGCAACAAGAAAATAGTTGGGACTGTGACTAACTATATTGATAATAATATATACCTCTCTATTCTTATATTGACTACGGAAAGTTCATTAGAATGCACGTAGGTGAAGTTTAACTGTAGCTTCTATACAATGTAAATATTACGTAAAAAATGACTTATCTTCAGGACAAAATTCCAGACTCACCATGGATTCATCAATTGGATAAGTAGTCTTATCCGGAAAAATGCATGTCGATAAACAGGAAACAAGTTTCTCCACTTTGTAGATACGACAGCACTCCATCACATTGTCGTTCATTATCATATTCTCTCTGTAGAACTCGACCTTACTTAATGAAAATTAAAATAAAGATCATTACTTTTTTAGCGTTGGAGCCAACATATTCATATCTTTTGGCCTATTCTAAAAATGGGATGAGCATAAACAAGAAACGTAACTAGGAGATTTATGCACGAATTCACACATATTTTTTCATAAATTGCCGGTAATGAAAATTTAAAACACGGTGCAAGAAAAGTGTGGCAAAAAACACAAAAATATTGGACAATTAATCAATATTGATGTCAATACCTTGTACTTGAGGTTATTAAAAAGTCCCCCGACCTTGGCAGCTAAATGAATAACATGAGTGGGAGAGTGTTTTATGAAAATATTACGGCATTCGTCCATCTCCAACAGGTTTCCATCCTAAAAAATTTATATTAGGATACTTATCGCATAAAAGAGAGCTTCTAGCGTACGGTAAAATTCATTACTATACTAAATACCTTCAAGGGACGAGTTAATATTATGCCATCAGTAATTGAAAATCATTTAGGAAGAGTTAGAACGATTAGAATGGTTCCAGTACTTTCTGATTAATTTCAAATCATCGCTACCAAATCATGCCTTTTTCACAGCGAATTGAAAATTGCTAGGAGATTCGGATTACCTTGCTAGACAAAAATACGTAATCTTCACTTTCAGAAGAAAATTCGTCTGCACTAATAAACTCTTCAATACCTCTCCCTACCAAGCCTGTGCCACCAGTAACGAGAACTTTTTTTCGTACGGCCATCTTGTTACTGTCGTAAATGATAAGAGAGTAAAACCTGATTTTTGTGATGAATTGAATATCACATGAAACTTTTTAAAAAGATTTTTTAAATGAAGATTTTTATAAAATTAAGATTCTTTCAAAGTTTAGAATTTTCTACCAATTAAAAATTAAAAATAATATAATTCGGCCAATGAAAATAGTTTGAGCCAACGTACATGGCAAGTTGGACTTGAAGTCCTTCATGTAAATAGACATGACAATAAAGTGCTCCACATTTTTAAAAATCTAACTAGAATTAGTGAAGCAATGAAAGTAACTTCATGCGTTGGGACTGTATTGCTTGGTAAGATCCTTTCTGGGCTACGGAAATCAGCAATGTTAGATATGGCAAACTTGATTCGAGAATATTAATCTCAAGCTAATTCTCGACAACTTCCTTTGCTTATTCATATTATTGCAGCTGTAAAGTTCTCTGAGGGATTTATAGCATCTCATTTTTCAAGTTTGTGTCGTAAGAACCATGTCAAAGCATGCTCAAATACCTTGTGGTCGAAAAATGATATGAAAGATGAAGAGGAGGTAATATCATTTTATTTTAAATAAAAATCTCTCAAATATTTACTTGCTGTTCGGTGTTGCTTGGTTCTGGGACATTTACGTCTCTCTTTAGCATGTAATACACGCATGTAACTTTAAGTTTCATTATTGTTTTTAACGTTTTAGGATAAAACGTCGGGACCATCGTCTTCTTTCTCTTATCCAATTTCTATCCCATTTTATAGTAATTTGAATAGTTCGCAAAGTATTTTTCATGCCGAACGACAGGAGAAAATATCTTCCTAAGTGGTTTCCCTAACCCTCTGTGTGTTAAACATTTTTGTGACGGCCGATTATAAATTAGAATATGGTAGTGATATATGAAAGTATAGAACATACATTGACAAATTATAAAATTTTATACACTTTGTTGGACTGCAAGTCATGGTGATATTCCTAGAAATTAGTTACACATATTATGATTCTGAACGTATTTTATTTTCCTCGCTTATAATGTTTCTAATGTTGCACGTACACATATATGAAATTTTTCATGTTTAAAAAGTATGCTTTTAACTTTTTTTTCATTTTTTATCCTAACGAGCATAAATTATTTTGCGTTGCTCTTTCAATTATAGCTTGGTACTATTCGAATGAAACACTCGATAAAATATCTACACTTACTTTCTTAGAAAATTTGCCTAGCTATCAATTCATGGCATGTTGGATTCAAGCTAAATATCTGCCATCTAATTAAATCAATTTAATTTATGTATCCCATAAATTAGTATATAAAGAAGCTACCAAATAGTCTTTAATGTGATTTATGAGTACGTTTGTTGAATTGTGGAGGGAATAATATATTGCCTTGAACAAAATTATCTTTCTTTCATAATATTTTTATTGATAATAAACTACTTCAAGTGCAACATCTTGAATTTGGGATTAAAACTGATTGCAAACAAATTTGGTGAATGTCGCTAACATTTTATCTTACATAATTATTTAAATTCAGTTTGTTTCAAGTTTTTGATAAGGCTCTCTCAACTAGACCCTACATACCCCAAAAAAAGGTACAAATGTCTTGTTTTGTTAATCAACAATTCAGCAAAATTTTTCATCAATTAAAAAAGTATTGTTTTTCGAAGATTATTACAAGTATTCTTGGAAGCATTTAAGATATAAAAAATCCACATTTGAAAGCTTCAATCTTGCGACGCAAAAATTTTAAACTAAAATGCTGCAGGTTTACGTTGCTGGAGAGATTACCGAAGGAAATACTCCAAATAAGTTTGAAGAACGCTTTCTTGATCGCGGTGTTCTCACTACTGAAGAAACAAAATCTCGTGCAGATCCAAGGTCTCATGTACATATATGTACATATCTTTCATTTCCATGTCAAATACAGGAAATGCCAGTAATAATCTACCTGTAGAGATGATGGTCAAGTTAGATTTTAATTATAAACATTTAAATTTGAACTCAGCGCAATATGACTTTTTCATTTATTATTTATTTTAACTGAAAATTTCTTAGAAATGAAAATTCATCAAAAGCAAATCTGTTACATCCTATGTAATTACCATTTGTGAAATTGATTTGATACTTAATTTCCATCGTATTCCATATTTTTATGTATTATAGTTTGTAATTGGGGAATCATTAATAAAATACAGCATTGATGATTCTGTTTTCATTACTATGATTTTTATTGAACAATATGAATTCTATAAGATAAGACTATAACTTTCCTAGTTCTAAAATTTAGCAGTAATAATCATAAAATTGCAGTGCACGGCATATGAGTTTAGTTTAGTTTCTTTCAGGCTTTTGTTGCTGTGGACTTACTCTAAGTCATCATAAATTATTTAGATTTGTGATTCAGTAAGATGCGGCATATCAATGATGAATTTACATTTAAATTTCTTGAATGTCCTGCATAATATACAATAAATATTGCACAATTTAAGCTTAAATTTACTGCCTACCAGTATTTTTTCTGTTAAAAACAATTTTGTAATTTTAATGTAATGTTGGAATCAAATTTCCACTGATTTATTCTTAGTGCCGGACCTTTAAATTATGATGGACTAATCGATGGCGATTCATTTGATGGCGGAGATGGTCAGGTTGTGTTATTGTATATAATTTTTCGATTTTATAGAGTTGATATTCCCTAAACTGATTTAGTCGGTTGCACCAAAATCTGTCAGTTAATCGAATATATTGGTTTAGAGACACCAATATACACCAGTAAAAGGAAGGAAGTGAAGTGTTATCCTATCAAATAATAAAATATAACATTCAGCAGACCATCGATTTAAAAAATAATATCATTATATATACAACTTATGGACGCTAAAATCTATAAGTATTTCATATTTTTTGAAAATTTTGTATCCCTAGTTACAATGTATCACAAAAACATAATCGAGTTAAGATAAAATCAGTCAAAGAATGGCCGATATTAATCTATTTAAAGTTATCGATTTCATTTGGCCACAGTAACTCTGGGTACTGTAAACCAATCTAAAGTAATATTATTGCAATTTTTCGTTAGATTTGTGAATTCTCAGAAATTTTAGTCATACGTACATGTCACTTTGCATTGTATGACATTTTTTTGTATATTTAGAATTTTACAAATTTAAATCATGAAAAATTTATAGCTTCCGAATATTTTTCACATAGTTTGAGATATTAAGGGTAAATGTTGAAGATTTGGATGCTTATGATTATAGAAAATATGAAATTCAAAATATTAATTTATAATATGTTTGCTAGGTGGGAGTTGTTGGAGATGGAAGCAATGCTATGGAAACTTTTGATCAGAGATCTACCTCGAAAGTTCTGGTACGGATATTCGTATGTATCATTTTTTTAATTGACTAAATTGCCAGATTATTTTACAGAACTAACATGTGCCTGTAGTCTGGCTTACATTGGTTATAAAAATATCCTGAGCACTTTTCATAATTTTTAGGATTTCAAAGTTTTTGTAGAACTAGATAAAATTTTTGTATCTATTCAATATCGCTTTTATTCAGTATAAATTGACAATTAATAAATAGTAATATGCGGAAAATTAGCATTCATTTAAGTAACCCAAATCGAAAGAAAATATGATGCAAAAATTGTACATGTTTACTCAAATACAAGCGTTCTTTTTTGCTGCTCTTTTATTGGGTATAATAGTTCGATCATCTATATGCCTCATAAAAATATGACTGAGCTGACTATCATTTGCATCTATGTAGTTTGATGTTTTTGCATAATAGTAATATATGTTGTATTAGCAATTGTTTGTAATGTTGTTAACATTCTCTTCTCTGTACATTCCTTATTTTAATTGCTCCTGTGTTAATTTTTATATTATTTTTTAAGGGTGCTACAATAGTGACGCAGTCCAAAGATCGACAGGTTAGTTTTTCTATATTTTGCTAATTTTTTATTTTTGAAGTTTTCAAATTACCCATTTGTTGTTCAAAAATTTGGTAATTTTTTCTTGACATTTAAAATCTGTATTATATATTGAGGATACTCAAAATCCTGATTTAAGATGCCCGATTGCGACAATTTAAAGTCTTTTTTTGCCTCTACTTTAGAAACTTCACCCCCATAAAATTTTTTTGGGGGTGCATTCAACAGATCATATAATCTTATTGTTCAAATTTATGCATAATATGGCCTTGTAGATTTAAGTATAATTTGGTTTACTTTTTCCGTGATATAAAACTTTTTACCATTTGAAGGTACTTTTTAAACTGAATATATTTCTCTTGACCATTCACTTAGATGAATGCCTGGGGATCGAATTCTGGGTATGCTGATACGCTTAAAGAGCAGGGAATGGTAGATATTGATCAGTATGGTGAAGATAAGGTGATTTTAAATTCAGACATACATATACATGCAAGCAATTGCTAACGACCTCAACTATTCAATGCAGCTCAAAGTTAAACGCCAGCAGCTTGAAAATTGGCGCAATCAGCAGGAATTGCAAAAGCAGCAGAGATCAATGCTTAGAGAAATGGGAGATGAAGAACAGGGAACTTCTTGGAAGGTTACTATGTCTGCATATATATGTATACATACAAAGATATTAATTATTTTCATTATTCGGTTTGATAAAATGAAAAGTTCTTGAAATTCTTCTTTTTAAATGAGAGCTTTTGAATGTTCGGCTAACAGGGAGCATAAACTTTCTTGGTAAACTAAATATCTGTTAGAATTGAAGACTGTCATGCATAAAAACTTGAGCCTGGTTTGGTAGAAATTAAGAAAATAAAAATCACATATAATATATATATATATATTTTATTGAAATTTTGACATTGGTAGATAGAGAAATGTATTGATCTTTTTAGAAAGGTGAGAGGTAGGATTGGTTGTAAATTGACCAGTTAAAAGTTATCATATATTCTTTTGTATCTTGCTCATCCTTTTTATTTGACGGATAAAATTCTAGGGCATATGATTGTAGCACAATAATTAGTTTCATTTCTATATTGAAATTTCGATGTGTACGCTAAGCCATATCTTGATGCTTTATATGTATATAATTTAAAGTAATACATATATTTCAATTTGAGAATTTTTTTGTCTTTCGACTATTATTGCTTCTTAGTATTCAACACTTATGATCCCTTTCCATAAATGCCATATGGAAGGCGAAAATTGGTCAACTTTAGAAGTACACTTTTGAAACACTTTTCAGATTGGCAGTTTTCAACATTATTTTGCTATCATTATATGAAGTATACTTTGTACCACCTTCCCCAAATATAACATCATATTGTTATAATCAAAACTTAGTAATTTGGGAAACGTCGTAAAGTCAATAAATGATTCGGACAGAAAATATTCATGTACGACAATACTTCAAAGGTAACAATTTTTTTATTTGAATTACTCATAGTTTAAAACTTACCTCAAGTAGTCCACACATGTAATTTTATTGTAACAATCTAAAAAATTATTCTTCACAAAAAATTATGCTAGCTTTTAAACCATAAAAAAATCAAATTTTGTAGAGAGGAGCTGGTCGGTCCTATATGGATAATTTATCTGGGGGAGTACCTAAGGACGAGTCAGCTTGGAATGAATTCAAACCTCCTACAACTACTAGTACTAAATCGGACGGTTCAAATTGGGCAACTGTTAAACTAACAGGTAGAGAGAGAATCAAGGAAACAGTAACCTGTATCTCTCGCAGCGGACGTCCAGGAGTCGCCACAATTCAGGTGATTATACCCCAAAAGTTATGCGATAAGAGATTATAATAATACTGCACCAGCAAATGGATGTTGGTGGAATGATAAACTATTAAATAATAGGTTATATTATTTAATGGACCATCAATTTACGGAATAACAGGTGCATTACAGAAGAACATGTAATTTTTCTGTTTGTTAGTGCGTCTGTCTGAAGCAGAACATAAAATGTTCAGTGGTGGTATGGAAAGTTCAATTCAATTTTTTATTAATAGAGCATGACAAGAATAGAATTGACCATAGCGTATTGAGAGAGATGCCAGAGCAGAGGTGCTAGTATACAGAAGGAATTGTTCAGTTCATAAATAAGCATAGATGCGTGAAATGGAGTATTTTTTTAAGGATTAGATTAGAATAGTTTTTTACAAACTGCTGAAATTCTGCCAAAAACAGCAAACAGAGCAATAAATCCAGAAGTATTTAAGCTATGCAATTGATTATAAATTTTAAATTCAATAATTATTATATTTATTCATATGCATGAAAAAATGGAAAAATTCTTTGGATCATACATATGAATCATATTTATTTGTATATTACATAGCCTTTGTTCTTAAGAATAAAATAAATCTGAATTATATATTTTTATATGTATTTTTGAATAGTGATTTATAGTTTCCTATTTATTATAATGTTTTATAGGTGAAAAATACCGTCATGACTTTTGAGCCCTTTAACTGCCAGTTTAGCGGAGATGCAGAAGGATTTAGTGTGGATCCTCAGGTTAGGTTCTACTCCCTTATGTACTGTAGTACACTTCGGATAAAACGGAAAAATGAAAAAAATCATTTTGTGTCAAATTTAGCTTCAGATTTTGGGCAGATTAATTAAATCCAAAGTTTACTTTAATTTGTGAATTTTTTCTAACAGTATTTCATATTTTATGGTACTTTTTGTAGTTGAAGTGATGGTGCATGAACTCTCAACTAATATGGTATAGACTTGAAACAATTCAGAACTTCTGTAGCTAGCAAAGTTCAAGCCGTTGCTAGCTAACCTGGCGGAACCAGCTATAGTAGTTACGGCTGACTGATTAAAAATTAAATTAATAAAGCAGTTTACGGAAAAAGATGCAAAATATGTATGTCAATTTGAAAACTAGAGGCATTAGGTACCTTAACTCAACCAGTCTGCATTCAACTAAATTCGATATTTTATTAATCCAGATTCCAAAAAACTTTGTGGATAGATTACAATAAAAACAGTAAGTCATTGCTGTTACGACTGCTGTATAGCATCTAGAACAGTTAAAATTCATCTGAGCAAAAATAAATTTCATAGTTACAATGCAGCGTTTAGTTTTTAACCTGTATCAACCAATTTTTGTTTTTTTAGACTGGCACTCTGAATAGGCGTGGAGGCGAGCCTATTCCAGTAAATGTTTCTTTCAAATCTAACGGCCCTGGCGATGCTCGAGATGTGCTCCTAGTTGTTCAGACCGAAGGAGATAAATTTGTCTATGCAATCGAAGGACGCACAGAGTAATATCTTAAAAAGTACCTGCCTAGCCATATGGCTGTTCAAATTTCCAATGATTTTCTAGATTATTTTATATTTGTCCGCTTCTATTTTTCAGTCTTACGGCGTTGTTCATGCATGCTTTAGTTCATTTTTTTTAATCTTAAATAAGGACACGGTACACTTCAGAATTCAGCTGAAGCTATGATAACTCAATTCCTCAGAATGATGCATACAAAATGTTTCTATTGAGTTAATAAGCTTGAATTCTCACCAAATGCCAATCGAGTACTTTTGAAAAAGAGCTCAATATCCATTTAAAATATGCAAGATGCTAGCATTAATTTTTAGAACCTCATGCAAAAAATGGTGTCAAGAAGAATAGAGCTCAGAGCATGATTATTGTGAATGACATTGCACAGCAGGAAAATGGCATCGAAAGCCATACTATTTATGAATTTTAGAACATCCAAACTTTGTATGAGTGCAAGTCTGAATGAGCGTCTTCGTTTATCTTTTAAAGAAATTCAAGATTTTTACATTCTACCAAGTTCATGGTTTGTGACTACAATTAAAATTAGCAATGCCATTGACAAATTTGATTACTTTTTGATATAACTCGGATAACCTTTTTTATTAATGCATACTATAGAAAGTATAACAAGTGTGTATATGCTGTAGAAGATACTTTTGTTTACAATACGCTCATCACGAAACAAATAAATAGCTTGCCGCTTTTTCTCTTCTGATAATCATGCATGATTCACTAATGAAGTCATTGAATAACTGTCCTGATACATAATTGCTTAAATTCATTAAAATTGAGAATAACACGTAGTGCTACTTACTAAACCACATGCAGTGAAGCATTGAATGATGTATGGATTAAATAAGAGGGAGAAACGCTAAGAGCCAGGCAAAAACATCAATTATGGAACTTTTTTTATTCTAGCAAGATAAATTGCAGTGCTGTGGATGGCTTGGATGCTTTATTGTGAATTTCAGATTCGATATAAAAGTTATTCTGCAGAATCTTTAAAATTATTTAGTATCCTCCATTTAGTAACAGTATTTACTTGTGTTAAAATACTGCAGTTTACATGCTTACAGCACAGTTTAATTTTAAAATTTTGGTAAAGACAATTAATATTTAATCAGCATAGTATCATCAACCAGTACTTCTATTAAACTTACAAACTGCAATAAAAATTTGGATCTCAAAAATTCATGAAACAAAGCATAATTCTTTAAAATGGCTAGACAATAGTAACTTAAATGAGATTCATTTTAAACTGCATATATATAAACAATATTGCATTTCTTTTACAAAAACAAAAAGATAGTAATGTTTAAATGTAAACTGGATGAAGCACTTAAAAATAATGAATTCTTTTATGACGAAAAATATTTTCTGATTACAAAGAAACCTGTAGCTTCTACAGGGTTGAACATATGGAAAGGCAATAGTAAAGAATGCAGCAATGATATTTTTATGAAATCTGTTTAACAAAGCATCTTTTTATAAAGGTAAGGCAATGCTGGATATTGATCAAATAATTCGTTTCATCAGACAAAAGAATGACAAGTAGAATTTTTTAATGGATTAATGCTGCTTAAAATAATTGTTCCAGAGACTGAACTGAAATGTTAGGAACATAACTATGCAATTGAAATAGTGCATAAGTAAAAGCGTAATATTAATTTCTCAATTAAAAAACCTTTATCAACTAAGGCACTGCTCAAACAGTGTAGAATAAAGCATTTTGTTGTTCTATACAATTTAAAAGTCATTGTTATCTCAAATCACTGCATCAATGCCTATTTCTTGCAATATTTTTTCTGAGGTTATATCTGTTAGGAAAATGCAAACACAGCAAATAACATAAAAACAGAAATAGTATTAGATATTAACCTACGTGTGTTGCTGAAAGTGAGATAACTTTTGCAACACATAAAACATAGTAGCATGAAGAACAGGGTTCAGTTCCCTGATGTATCTTGGAACTGAAACTGAAACCAAACTGAAGCCAAGCTGAAACCAAACTGAAACCAAACTGAAACCAAACTGAAACCAAACTGAAACCGAACTAAAACCGAATTGAAACCAAAACAAATTATACCGCAGCTACAGAATAGAATTAACTCCCTTAGGTGTTAATTCCTAACAATATCACATATTTTGTCCATATTGACTGCCATCATTTGTAAACAAAGCTGATAAATTGTTTGAAGCTACAAAGTAATTTCACTCTTGACTAAGACTTTTTACCATGCTTTTATATAATCCAAAACAAATGCTGCTTTTTACTCTACTAAAAATATTCAACTATTCACCTCAATCATTTCCCATGAACTATTTTACAACTTGAATTTCAAATGAAAACTTTCCACTACTATGACATGGTAACGCAGAAAATTTTTTATTATCTTGGTGCCAGAATACTTGCTGATCCTGCTATCTTTATATATATCGTTTTGGCATAGCTGCTCAAATATGTTTGCCTATGTTTGCTTATATTTTGCTGATGCTTTTTCCTTCCTTTTGCCTCTTTTATCACATTACACCTAATATCTCAATTGTGCCCTTATACCAATCTTTTAAATCAATACCTTTGTTATAATCCATTAATGAATTCATTTGTTTTACATCCTTATGTAATGCAACGTGTAATTGCTGGAATGTTAGAAGAAAGACATAGCAATATAATATAATATTAGTGCCATTATATGAACAATGTGGCTCCATGGACGGGGCAAAGTCAAATGTATTGCAGAGGGCATACAAACAGCAAAGCAAATATATGATTTAATAAAAGTATAAAAATTTTATTAAACTTTGTAGAGTGAACAAAAATACAAGTGAACAAATAAACAAGTCCTGCTAGCTCCTGCAGTTGATGCCATTTTTGCAGTAACATGTGACAAACAGCGTTAAGTTGGGGCAGAAGTGACAAATATTCAATTGAAAGCATGTTATTGGATTGAAATTAAAGTTGGATAGGTGGTTGATCTGGATGATGCAATAGTATTGGACTGGATACAGAGAGTTTAAATTTGTAACTCTTCTTGACTAGCTGACCCAGTGAGTGAAGATTTGTGCCCAGCCCATTAAATATTAAAGATTTCCCAAGTTCAAGTTGATGTATATCTCTTTCTTGCATTGGTAACTTGTATCTGAGTGTCAGCAGTTCCACAGCTTTTCATGATTCCTACTCCAGCTACACAAACAGGTAATCCTTCATTTGTTTGGTTGAACAGAAAAATTGAAAGGTTAAGAAGCTTCAGGTTTATGCAGTGCTTGAATGCGCCACTGTCAATGATGATGCAGGATTTGGACAGCAAGACAATAGCAATAGATGAAATTGTATTATCAGACTGGATATCTTTTGCAGTATTTGCATCCTTTCAAATGATATGTAATGTACTATCTAATTGATTTAAGCTTGATGCTTAATTGTTCAACATTAAGCTATCCTCAATATCGGAAAACATATCTGGTATTGCGCTATCTGATTTTTTATTCAAGTTTAATAACTGCTCAAGATAAGCAGTCATTTCACTATCATCTGAGTTAAATTTTGATCCCAAAGAGGCACCTAATTGCTTAAGTGTACTGGCTAATAACGGATAGGGGACGGTGACATATTTTATAAGATAACACGTTCTTGTGCAAATTATTTTGTCCTCTGATTGCAATTTAGGCTTCATGTAGTTGCGGGGTTACATACTCAAGAATTTTTAGACACTCAGCCGCACATTTGGAAGAATGTGGAACCAGTAGAAGTTAACCGTTCTACCAAATGGTTGGGTAAATTGACATCTACTAATGAACCAATAAAAATAAACAGATGTGACAGATATATGCAAGTCAAGCAAGGATGATTAAAGCAATGACATAGATGACATAAGCAATGATGATTTATATAAAGGTAACAACTTGGTTAAATCAGTTAAAAACATGCTGTGTGAAGATGATTCCAAATTAGAATTTGAAATAAATTTAACAAAATTAATTGACCTTTTAGGCTCCAGAGACTTCCCCTTTGCAGCCCTAATCTTGAAGCAGTCAGATATGTTGTGTGCATAATTCTGCTTGTGACACTCGTAGTAATATTCCAGCTTAGCTCAACTATCCAGTTTAGGTTCCAATTTAGCAGTAGTTTTTGGTTCAGACTTAATAGCTAGTTTCTCTATTGGCTTAGTAGCTTTGGTAGCTTCAAGTTGGCTAGACTTACTCTTGATGATCTGTACAACTGTTCCAATATTAGGAGAATCCGAAGCAGACAGTGTCCAATGCAGATCCATACAAGTCTTTAGTTATACCTTCAATATAATGAAAATAAATTCATTATCAGAGATTACTTAATCCAACTGTTGAAGTTGACTGCTAAGAGTTTGAAGTTCAAGTCTGAAGGGCTAATTGATCCTTTCAACCACAATACAGTAAACTTATGATATACTTCAAAAGTTCTCTCTAATCCATGCTTGGTAAACTCTCTATCTAAATAAGAAACTAAACCAATATTATCATCAACAAAAGAATGCACATATTGTTCCATTGATGACCCACGCATAACTTGTCCCCAATGTGAGCAATTAAAAGCATTCTCCTCCTCTGTACTAAAAGAAGGATTAGTTAATAAGTTCAAGTTCATACCTGTGATGCATAAGTTGCTCCAAAGTAATACTTTGAAGCTTGCCCAGTGTTCAGCAGAGCCATTAAATGTTGGTAAAACATGATACTGATAGATATTATTCTAGAATTTTTATCAGTCCCATAACTGTGCTTTATTTGGCCTACCCTCTAGTTACTCTGTTTTACTTCTGTTGAAGTTAATTTAAAGCAATGCTTCAGTTAATTTTGGAATAATCACCAACCTGCTAATGAAAAAAGTGTCACAATATAGGAGTACACTCCTTATCTATAATCCTACATACAAAAAAAGATCCTTCCAACAATATCCACATCTTTAATGTCTACACCGTTTTTCATTATTTCACAAAGTGTTTTCTTGGTGTTTCCCAAATCGGCATCTCCGACAAATGCCTGACGAAGTAACCCCATAATTACTAAAGAACTGATGGAAAGAAAAAAGAAAAAAAAGAGAAAAGAATATGCAAACAAAAATATGTTATGAATGATAGCGGGTGACTGACAATTATAATTATTCAGTGACAGTGCCAGGAAAACCAGCGTACAGTGTGCATTGAAATAATATAGAAGAGTGAAGAGATATTATTCATTGTAACAATATCATACGGGCCACATGGTGGTAACCTTGTGGGCTGCATGAAATATATTTTGAAATTACAATTAAATTGTTGATTTTAAATGACGTTACAAAATAACCTTTTTGTGAAAAGATGTGTAAATTGGGGTAGCATAAATTGAGCAAAATCTGGGCACTAGAGCAGTAAATTTTCTAACAATAATTCAATATCTGGCCAATCTGTGTTCAACATTTATGAACTATAAACATCTCTCACTCTTCTATGTTTTTATCGCGGTTACCCTACTACTCTGCAGAGTATCATTATTAGTTTCAGGGAAGCTTCCTTCCCGCTTAATACAATATATTTATACTATTCTTCTTGTTTATTATATTTGTTTGTTTTGCGTGTTGCATATTCTTTCATTGCACAAAAAGCATGGGCTTACTTGTGGAGTAAAAGATTCAGCAAGGTTCAGTGAGATTCACTGGAGAGACAGTTTTAAGGGTGCTTTAAGAGAGTATACTGCAGGAGCTATTGGGGACATGTTTATTTGTTCAGTCTTATATTATTGTTCACTTAAGTTTATTATACTTTTATTACATCTTTTTTGCTCTGCTATTTGTTTATCCTCTGCTACACATTAGATTTCACCTCCTCTGCTGAGCCACATTGTCCATATGACAGTATAACTAGTGCATTATGTTACTATATCTTTCTTTTTCCATCCAAACAGGAGATAATTGCTGAACACAAATCAGAAAACTCGAACAAATTTTTGTATTTGCTCCACAGAAAAATCATCTCATTAAATATATTTTTTTAGGCTCTAGGGTCTTTTATCAATGAAAGTAACATCAAAAAGTTATCTCAAGAAAATACATTTGTAAGCTGATTAGTACTTTATTTAGATGAAACTTATGATACTGATTTGAATGCACAAATTTTCATGAAAATTCCCCAAAAGAATGAGTTAGAAAAAGGAGACAGCAATATTGTCAAGAAAGAATTGAATATTTTTTTGTATTGGGACCAGTTGTAAACACCTTGCATAGGCAATTATTGTAGAATTTTTATTATATCAGTTCTTTTTGAATTCCAGTAAAGTGCAGTGCCATAATACAATATCAAAGACCATTATACTGTTAATAGTTTTGTAAAAAGAGTTGTTTATTTCTAATTAAAAGGTAGTTATTTGTAATGCACATTAACATAAATCTGAAAAGTATTTAGTAAGAAACATTTGGGGGTACAATTGAAGCTACTGTCCAATTGGTTGCCATAAAAGTTGCAATGTTGAGAGACAGCTATTGATCTGGTAGAACTTATTAGAATGTAACCTTTCAAGTACATGGAGAAGACTAACTTCTCCTTGAAAGGCATTTCTAGTAAGATGATGCAAATGATGTCAAATGTTTTGGACCAAATTTCAATGTACCTACTTTACCTGTCAGGATATTTGCTGGTCCTGCTATCTCTTTAAATTGCTACGGCATAACTGCTCAACTATGTTTGTAAATGTTTGTCTGTATTTGCCTATATTTTGCCTAAACCTTTTCTATAATTCTTGCCCCTTTTACCTATTTGCACCTTTTATCCTAATGCGCCTTAAATGCCAAACCCTTTATGTCTACATCTTTGCCACAATCCTTCACGGAATCCTTTGTTTACTTACTACAAATTGCCATGTGTCATTTTTCTCATGGTTGCTTGGAAACATCTTGGATTATTTTCTATAACCAGTTCAACCTACAAAAGAATGATTCTATTTTCATCATGCTCCCTAGAAACTCTTCTTTACCATCTTCAAACTCCGCTTCAACTGACTGGATATTATTCCAGAAGTTGTCATCAAACTATAATTCCGCTTGAATTGGCCCTACTATCAATTACTCTGCTTACTCTGCTTACTTCGCTTTATTTCTGCCAAAGACAATTTCTTAGAAGTCTTTAAATAATTCTAGAATTGTCACAAGCTTTACAATGGAAATTACAACATTTATTTATGGAGCAAAAGATGCAGCGAGATTCAGCAAGATTCACTAGAGAGCCAATTTCAAGGGCACTTCAAGAGGGTATTCTGCAGGAGCTAGCAAGGACATGTTTATTTGTTTAGTCTAGTGTTTATGTTCACTCTTCTCAAGTTTAATAAAACTAGTACATTTTATTAAATCTTTTCTTTGCTTTGCTGTTTGCCTGCCCCCTGCCGTACATCGGACTTTACCCCATAAATTTTGCTACATCATTTAACACTGGTATAAGTACTATATCATACTACTATACCCTTCTTCTTCCTATATCAACATTACCTAATGGAATCGAACATTAAAAATATAATTGCTATTAGATGGTAGTGTTCAATATGTATGCATAAATGCAATGCAGGAGAAGAAACAGTTTTGAAGGCTTAAATTTATGCGATCATATTAATCAGTAAAACCTGTAGTTAAATTTTAACCTTCGTTGTAACAAGTATTAAAGATCTGAACCATTAAATTCGAAAAATTAAATTTATTTCTATCTTTTGAAACGGTTTTTAGTGTTTAGCTCTTATACGTTGAAGACTGCCAAACTTAGTACAGTTAATCAAAACCTTGCGGCATCAAGTTTCTTTGCAATAGTAAAAAGTCTGCAGTACACATATTTAAGATTCCATTTGAAAATTTCAATAGGATTTAATTTAAATACAGACCAGACTTTAAGAGTCGAGGGGAAGTATTCTGATTGATTTCGACAATGTGCTGATTTACATCAAACTGGAAAGCTCGAAAAAAATCAACTGAAATATTATAATGAGCCAATCTCCTATTAAAACTGATTTCATAGATCTTAAAGAAATACTAGAAGTGCATTTAGGCTCTGAAGAGCGTGACAAAACGAATTTCCACAATGAGTGCATTCAAAATGAAGAGGAAAAAGCATTGTCGCTTGGACTAGCCGGATACAAGGTGAAATCTTTGCGTGGTTTTTATTAATTTGCATACATGTAGGTCAGAGTTTAAATTATTACTCTCAAATCAATTATACGTTCATATTTACAATGTTTCTGCAGTACCATTTTATAAACCTAGAGCGAAAGTAATTTAAATACTGTTATGTTAACCAGCAACTTCACCTTAAAATATTAATTTTGTATTAGTTTAAGAGCAGCATTTTATTTAGAATATTTTTTCTATTTTTCAAGTTGATTTGACACCTCTGATCATTTTAAAATTGGTTGCGCCCAAATTCAATATAAGCCTCAGCCAAAAAAAATAATTGCACATTCAATTTATGCTGAGTTGAAATTTTCAACATTTATTTATCAGTATGCATGTACATTCATAAGAAAAAGTATGATTCTCTCTTAATTGGTCCATAATAATATGCCTTTTCCATTTTTTTGTAATGTATCAAACAATCTAAATATATGAATGAAAGTTTTAGAGTTTCTAAGCTTTTTAGCCTTTACAGCTTCAATTCTTTATAGACACAATTGACTATCAAGCTGTAAGCTCAAGCTATAAAGTGCGTACAGGCATTGACGAATGAAAGGGATAAGGTTGTGGACATGATGGACAAAATTGAGCAAGACTCAAACCAGAAAAAAAGTAAAGGCCTTATCAAGTTAATAAAGCATTCTGAGGTCAAAAATAAATTCAATTTTTAAATAAGAGGAAATGCGCAAGTTATATATAAAAGTTTTAAATCGTTCTATTTATGACCAAGGCAATTTGAGCTTTGTTTAATTTGATGTGGGTATGAAAAAAGTGAATAAAATCTGCAATAATTACTTAATACAAGTTGAACTGTTTAAAACAAACAAAAACAATTCTTTGTTGTTTTTTAGGTTGCCAAAGATTTTTTCTGTTTTTACAAGATTGAACAAGAAATTGAAAAAAAAACAAATTTTACATGCAGCAAAGTTTGGATATATGGAATAATTTCAGCAATCCGAGACAGATTTGTCACATTCAAAAATCCCTATCAAAATTTGTTACAGTACGACTCCATAGTTTATTTGTTATATTAAAAAATTTATTAGCTGTGAATCAATTATATCTTAAGTTACTGTTCTTGTTGCTACGCCTATGGTATTATGGATATCTCATCAATACTGTCAATTTCGGTCAAGAGACATAATAATGTAGACATTTGTCATCCATATGTACTAACAAATAATTTTTAATGTACAGATGAAAATATATCTAAGTAAGAAATCAAAAATGGAAGTAGAGGAAGAAAGAAATAGTACCCAAAAGTAAAGATTGAATGAATTCAAGATATCGAAACAGGAAGAATTGGTAGAAAAAGCAATCAGGTCATTTGAACTTAAAAAATTTAGAGCTTTTTGCGCTGGATTTTTAGCATACATTGTAAGCATCAATCGATTATTTAGAATAAATAATTCTGAAGCTATTTGTAATGTAGAAAAATCATTTATTTTGAGAAAAATCTATATAAAAGGAGTTTTTAAATATATTTCAATACAGGAATAGTTCCAAATTATGTGCGTACATGCAAACATGCATTATTATATATATATGCATATACGACAAGAATGAATTTGTATACAAATATGCGTAAATTATTATGATTGTAGGTTTAAAGCACGAGAAAAGAAAATCACGGAGAGAAGAAAAAAAGCAATGCACCAAAAGCTAACAAAAGAAATAAGTTACAGTCGATTATAATGAACATTTAATGTAAACAGAAACTCTGTTGTACTTCCTACATATCTAGTCACTGCAATCATCCAAGAAAGCAGAAAAGCAGTTAAAGCAGCGTGAGGATATGGCTGAACTTACTTTTGGCTTATCAAAAGCCACTGCAGAGAAAGTAATTATTCAATACATTGACAAACGAGTTTGGTCAAACTATAAGGATTCGGAGTCATATGACCCTCAAAAATTCATCGAGCCTAGCAAGTTAAAATATTGAAACTTTATACGCGCATTCATCACATTGTTGACATACATTTATATAATAAAAATTTTTGGAGTACATAGCACTGAAATTGAATAAAAAGCAAATATATTGTTTTTGGTTAGAAACTTTTTTAATATAAAGTTAAAAATTTGTACTATTATAATTCGTTTGTTTTTCATGTGAGCTTAAAGTGGTACATGTGTTTAAGACAAACTTTAACATCATTTAGAGGATAATTATATTATAAATTTATTTTATATTCTGTAGGCAACTGGTATCAAAAATGCTGCCTTTGGACTTGGAATGCAAAAATATTCAAATGGAGATTCTTCGTGTACTGGCTATTGTTGATGAGATATATATAAAGAATTATCATAGAAATGCAAACTTGAGCAATATTTTATCTATGAAACATGAGCTTGGGGTATACTTTCCACATGTGTCTAAATATGGTGAACATGCTTTTTTTAACTACAACTAAAATTACAAAAATTTCTATAATATGTTTATTTGCCTACACGAAGTAGGCATGTATGTAGGTATTATGTATGTTTTTCTGCCTATAGGTCAGTACATATCAGCACCTATGCATGAATTCAGCAAAACTACTCCTATTCCTATAATTAGATGCCATCAAAAGGTACAAACTATTCCCGAAAAGTACACATATTTTTTAAATGCAGATAAATGATGGACAGTTTTTTACATTTACAGGCATTCGTTATGTCTAGTTTCTTGTTCAACTCATCAGTACAATTCATAAGTATGCCCTATTTTTTATGGTTTGAATTTTGGACACTGAGCGTAATCATTAATCATTTTTTATTGAATGTGTTTTTTTTGTGGTAATATCAATGTCTATATATATTCAAATGTAAACTATATATAAATGTATGTAAAATATGGCAAATTTTGTCATTTTAGCCATAATATCAATGAATTTATCAGCATTTTTAAAATAGATGCATACTTTCAAGTATTGAAATTTTGTATACAAAATTTATTTCAAGGTATACTGTTTAAATAGGTCAACTCAAATTGTAAATTTCAAGCAAGAAAGGGAGGTTTTACTCCATATCCTACTACCATTGAGTTTCAAAATATTGAAGTTGGCCAGTCCTATTTTCAAAACCTTCTAGTAACAAATATTTCCCTTAACTTCAACAGGTAAATGCAGCATATATGTTTCATGTACAATTTCTATCATGTAAAATATTTACGTACATTTTTGTTAAAAACAAATAATTTTCATCTGTAACTTAAGTTCTTATGTATTTATTTTATTTGAAGGGTTAGAAGATAAAAATAAGCATTTTGATGATGTACTAGATAAATGCATAAAACCACAGATTTTATTATATTTATATGTACTTTCGAGAATATTACACTGTTTCTGTGAGCAGACATCAATCTTGAATTTTTACTTCCAACATAAAAACAACATACTCTACAGCAATATATGAAGTAACATAATAACAATTCTAGATTTGGTAACATACGTAAAAGACTTGAGCCATTATCATTCATTATAAATTTCACTTCATTCTATCTTTTTCTGCTATTTTCAAATAAACTGAAACTTATAAATATGTATTCATCCTTAAAGTTTTACTGCTTTGGAGCTGCCCGATAAAGTTAAGAATTATTTTTGTGTGACTTACGAACAAAAAGGATGATTAAGTACGGGCACGAGCTGCTCTATAAACATTCAGTTTACACCAAAAAGCAATGAAAACTTGAAAGCAGAGCTAAAACTACACACTGAAACAGGATTGGCAAGTATACACTTTATTTTCTAATACTCTTCCATGCATACTTTGAGTTCTTTAAACTCTTAGCCAAAGGACAGAAAAAAACTATTCCAAGCAGGAGAAAAATGAAAAAAAGTTGATTAGAAGGGAAAATATGCCGAGAAAATGCTTTAGCATACAGGCATACATGCAGTTAGTTCTTATTTCATTGACATATTATATGTACCATACCTATTTCCATTGTATTGATTACATTTTTATTGTAATGATGTGATTAAATTAGAACTTTTGCATTTTTATATTTTGGTAATATTTCGTTTATTATTATAGTCAATCATATTCTATGTCTCTATGTACAATGTTCAATAGCTGGACCAATTGACATAATGAGACATAAGGATTAAATTAATTAATAAATATTATATCTTTTAGATTCCTTAAGTTCGCATATCACTGAATGTAAAAAAATCTTGAAGTAGTTGAAATTCTTTAACTATCTTCAGTTAATGATAGTATAGCTGCATGCATATCTGATACCATAGTTTACATATGAATTTGTTTTTTTGCTTAAGTATATATATATATTATTGATATTATTGAAAGAAAATGTGATTGTGCACTTATATTTAAATATATTTGGCAGTTTACTAGATGATATATTCCATTAGTGCTAGCTCTTCATTCCATAGACTTCTCTTTGCTGGCATGTATACTGGTATCTATAAGTAGATAGTTTTTGGTGTAACTCATGGTATCAGTCTATGGAATATCATGATCAAGTGAATGTTATTCTGACTACTCCACGCATAAAACTGAATGCGTCAATTTGTATAATTTTGAAAAAATTATGGCCTGTTAAATTATTTGTTAATTGTTTGTTCTTGCAAGTTCTGTAGGAGAAAAGTTTATTCATTACTTTATTTAGGTGTGCATTCGAATTGTTTGCTCAGTGAAAACGGCAATGGTCAGTTTAGATGCTCTTGATATCAAGTTTGGATCTGTCTTTTTGGAATCATCATGCATAAAAATGTTATACATGAAAAATTCTGGATTGCTTTCTTCAAATTATCCTATTGAGCAGGTAACATTTTCTTATATGTAATTTAATCAATGTATTTAATTTATATTTTTAAGTCGTATTTTGTGAAATAATTAAAAGAATTTTGTTTTCCTTGCCTGATTTGTTGAAACCAAGTGTTTTGCAAGGAGAAAGAGTTATCCGAATCTTAGTAAATGACTTTTATGCATGAGTAAAAGATATATAATAAGTTCTACTCAATCTGATTGGTGCGATATTAATGTATTTACTGCATGCTAAGTTAAAATAATTTTTTTTATCATATAAAAATACATTTACATGTATTATTTTTATATATTGCGTGCTTTATAATTGAGCAAATAAGCAATTGATACACTAAACTTTCATGCATAATATACGTAATAAAAATAATGACCATTTAAATATGTATATATGAAAATATACATTTTTTATATTACATTGTTTTTATATTTATAGAACCCAAGAACTGGTTATGTAAATAAGTGTCCAAATGCCGTTCAAATGTTCTATTTGAAAAAAACTAATCAATCTTTGTTTCATTCTCTAGATTCCTCAAATAACTGCTATTGGACAGAACTCGACCAATGAAGATTCTGGTGATATTAAAAGTCAAAAGCTAGCTCTAAAGAAAGTTACTTATCAAAGTAATACAAAAGGAAATGATTTGGATTTAAGTGAAGTTGAAAAAGACCAGCAAACTGGAGAAATGTGCAACAGTTTATTAGGACAAGGTCAACTAGAAAGGTTTGTGAAAATTGTCGAATAGATGCATAATTATTATATATAAGTACTAATATATATATATATACTTAATCAATCCTAATAGCTTACAAATGCTAGCAATTTTTTAATACAGCGGTGTAATTAATTGCTTTACTTTAGGCATGATATAAATTAAAATTAGGCATAAAGTGCAATACTAAAATTCAAGCTTTGCTCAATCTTACTTGCTGTGCTGTAATTGATTTGTTATGCCTTGAAAAATTAATTGAACTTTTGAAATACTACAGTTTTGTTTAGTTGACTTAAAGCTCTAATATATGAAAAGGATTTTTTTGTTGATTTACAACAAGTCTATTTTGTATACAAGATTTATAATGAAAAAATACTTGTTCCTCTACTATTTATATTATAGTATGCACGCAAAGACATTGACACATATACTGATAGTGTTAAATAACATTTTTCCAAAAATCTGTGTCGATATGGGCGTAAATTTGCTCTGTCTCTTGTTCTTTTTAATAATCTTTATGCTAAAGTTTTATTATTTATCATATGATTGAATTGGAGTGCTACGGTCAATAAGCTTAAGAGTGTGTACATATTTTGTAGCATAAAAAGCATAGAAGCCTTTTATTATATTTCTGATATTTAACTATTTTATACTGGTCCATATAATCAATCTACCAGTTACATAAATGCATTTTCAGGTGTCTAAGGGCAAGCATTGCTGATTCCAAAAAATTTCAGAGTGATTCAACAATATTTTTTGATAAAACTGGTACTGTACCAGGAAACTCGTCAACCAGTATTCCAACCAAGTTTGCACCATCTTGCTCGGGTAGTTTTAAGCAGGTTTGTTTCTTGATTTAGTTACTCTTTCACAACGTATCTTTCTTCAGCAATTTACTGTGATTCAAAGTAATCTACATGTTGTGCAGTATTCTAATTATCTATTCATGCAAATGAAGTACAGGAAAATTTGGTTAACTAAAGGGCGTATTTACCGTGAAAACAGAAATTCGCATCTAAACGTTATCAAATTTAAATGGATTATATCTTGTCAGCTTATAGGTTGATGCGTGGTTTGGCTTTTATAATCCACTTTCCATATGTATACATGCATAAATGTAAACTTATAGACAGATTCTTTAAAGATTAAATACCTGATTATGGATGCTAAAAAGTTTAAGTCATTTTGATTTTATAGAGTTATCATATGTTTTCATTACTTTTCTCAAAAATCATACTATTAATATGCTCAATTAACATATAACATAAAGTACATTTTTAGGTTACCAAAAATTTTTAGTTTACCTTGCTAGAAAATGTAAACATAAAATATATTTTTGTTATATTGATTCAGGAGCTTGTGATAGATTTTGGTAATCATGAAGGAGAACACCAGTTCAATATTAAACTTTATGGCTACACACCTTATCCCTGCCTAACTATTTGCTATAACGAGCATTTTGGAAGCCCCCAAACCCACCAAAATCCGAATACATGTATGTCACTTAGTACTCAATCCGGCCCGGAAAGTTTAGATTTGAGCAGTCTACCCCCAAATAGAGACAATAATGGTACCCCTCAATCTGACCCGAGAGATCTACAAATTCCGGGAGTTCTGCCCTATTTGGCAAGTTTGTCTGGTACTTTATCTAGAAAAATTGAAAAGGAAACATCACAAGAAATACCACAAAGTAATGAGAAGGGTAGAAGTGGTGAAATATTCATCGCCGACATACCGCCTATAGTTGACTTTTATCACTGCTTGGTTGGACATGCATATTCAGCAAGATTAGATTTAAAAATTCAGCTAAGAGCGGAAATATTTCGTTTTGAACTCAAGTGCCTCGGTGTTTAGAGGGTTCATTAAGAATATCACCATCACAGGAAATTCAACAGTTTTACACAAATTATTAAACTCTTGACATATATATATATATATATGAATATATTTCTCTAGTAAAATTTGTCTATAATAATATTGTGTTTGATGAATTTTTGTTTAAAATAAATAAAAAGTTATATTTTGTTAACTATTGTTTCAGATTTTTGAATGTAGCAAATTTTAAATATAACGAATTAATTTATTATATCCAAATTTTGCTGTGTAAGATATAGGACTGAGATTTATAAATACACCATTAGATTATATGTTTTTACATGAACTACAGCTTAAATACTATTAATTTAATATGTGCAAAACTCAGTATGTCTTCTTTTAGCCAAAATGGTCATTGATTGTATTTCACGTACTAACTGTTCTAGTTTTAAAATTTGTCATATTTTTTTGTGTAAAATAAGTAATAGGCAGATATACAAGCTTGTTTGCTGACATGTTATAATTGCATAATGGCTATAAAGTGTTGTAGAACATATATGTTTATATAAAAATATATATATTCAACATGTAATTTTTAATATATATATGTGTGTTTGCATTTTGTATTAATATAAACTTACTTTTTTTCTAATTAACCTAAATTTGTTAAAGGTAAAATTTTTTTAAATCTCTTTAAAATTTTTCATGGAATGAAATTTTTTGATTTGTACTTAATAAATAAAGCAGCAAATTTTTCCAAGTTTTTTGGAGCATAAATATTAATACCCAGACCATGCATTTCAGGGAGAAGTTCAGGCAGGATGTACATTTTCAATTTGGGCTAAATTCAAGCCAAGTTCAACTTTAGCTTCTAAATGTATTGATGCAGGCATAGGTGCAAAAAAAATGAAATTTATACTGTAGTTACACCACTGTGCGTTCATATAGCAGGACAGGTGAGATCCAATTGAAATTTCTTCACAAATTCATACATTTATGTATGTACGTAACACACTTAAATAAATATATATATATATATATAAAATTAGAAGTAAATAGCTTGATTCTAGCGGTTGAGTGACTCATCTAAGTTAATTATACATATATATATATATATATATGTATACAGTTAAAATTGTTTTCTGATTTAATTTTTGCAGACATTTTTACTTATTTATGGCAAGGAAGAGGTTTGGTCATCCTAGTTTGTTTAAAATTGACTTAAAGTTTTTACTATTAATTAACTTGCATAAAATATTGACTGGAATTGTTTTAGCATAAAATATTTCATTGTAATTTTTTCCAGTAGTAGAGAAAAATTAAATTTTGGGTATCAATAGTTCTTTTGAATAGCAGTTTGACATATATATGCATTATACTTTTTTTAATTTGATCTGTTTATAAACAATTCTTCTTTGTTACAATCACATTTCAGCAATGATGAGGCAATTTTTAAAAGAAGCAATATTTTCTGCCTCTTATATTAAATAATACTTTTTGTTATGATTACTTACGGTGAAGTAAATTCCATAATTTTCAAAATAGCAATAAGAATAATTTTTATAAATGTCTGTAGTATATTTATTTTTGTATTTAGCACTATCTGTAGTGTATTTACAATAGATGAAGTTGCGTAGAGTACAGGATTTTGACAAAAAATAAAAAAATGAAAGCCTTTTTTTGGCATAAGATACTCTGATTTTATATCAATCAGTTTTGTGTTATTGGCTCTACCCATGATAGAAGTTGGTTAATTTTTCTGGTTTTGTACATCGTTTTTTATTATTTACTCTTGCCTTAGAAAATGAATTTAAATTTATAATACGTGTACATGCATTTATTTTATAATAATAAACTAGGATGTTCCTTTAAGATGGATTTTAAGGGCTCAGTTGTCAAAGGCTGGAGTAAATTTTTAGCCCACCCAATTAAACTTTGGATCCTGCTGCGCTGGCCAATCATTTTTTTTGTACTGCAAAATAAAGAGCACGTGTGGTTTACCTCAAAGATTTGCTGTTTTTAATCGGTACATACAGACATATGTTATGATATAATTTATGTTTATAAATTTATTTTTTTATTTTGTCAATGATTTTAAAGATTCACTGGATTGGTTGTTACGCATTTGTTCAAATTTTTATTATACGCATATAACATTGTTATATATTTATATGTTTTGAATTAAACTTTTCTGATCAAACAAAGTTTATTTATTAAAGTAAGTTTGTGTCAATTAATGTTAGTTTTTTGTATGAATCTGTTGAGAATGTGCTTATTTTTTAAAAAATTAGCTTATACATTTTTGCTGTATTCATACATATATATATATATATATGAACTTCTATAAAAATAATCAATTTTTTGTTATAAGTCTTTGGAGATTTCAGTTTCTCCAGATGACGGATATGGTACATTACCATCTTACCAAGAAAAACAAGTATGTACCATATTTATACGTTTTTTAGTTTTTTACTTTTTCATCTGAACAATATATATATATATACGTGTATACAAGTATAAGAATTTTTTTCAAATTTTGATGCTAGTTGCAGGTGGTATTTATGCCAGCTAAAGGAGGTGACATTTTGAATCTGACCTTGTGTTATATACAAACTTACTTGAAAAAAGTAACATAGTTTGCTGTGAGGACCGTGTATATGCATTTCTCAGCCTCAGTCCGACTGCTGTAACTCTGCCGGTACAAAAAATTCCCGAGTTATATTAAATTTTTTTATATTCTTTCATATTATCCTTCATCAATATGCATATATATACATATATTTTGTATTTTAGCTGCTGTATCTCGAATTTGTTGAAAAGGCGTATTGAACGTACGTACATTTACACATACTATTGGATCAAGTGATAAGAGCAAAGTTCAATTTTGAGGATTAAATCAATGCAACCTGCGAAACTAGCCCATTTGTTGATAATATTTCAAATTTGTACATGCAATGTGCTTCTAATTGAGCCTGTGTTTTAGATCAAATGTCTTTTATGATTTTAATTTCTTTTTAAATCCTGCAAAAGCTTCTGATTTGGTAGAACTTCAAGCTCATTTCTAGTAACACTCTTATGCAGAATATATATGTAAAAATATATTTTAAAAAAGAATGTAGCTCGATTATCAATTAGACTCATAGAAAAATTGACGTTTTTTTAGGACGTATGTTTTGGCAATGTTGTCTACAAATTTATCGCTCTTGCAAACAACTCCACAATAAATATGTGTTGATTTAGCTTTTCTGAACCTTCGGAAGAAATGTCATTTCTGTCCGTTACACCAACTAGCGGTGTCATAGGACCTCAAAAATGCAAATGCATAGAAATTTCTTTTTATCCTCAAAAAATTCTGAAGACCTGACAGAAAAACCTGAGATAATTTCCAATGAAATAGATAGGTAACATATTTTTACAATCATTCTAAAACATATAAAATTGAATATTTGTTACCAGTGCAATTAAAGCATGTATGAACCGCACCAATAAAAGTTAAATGTTATGAAAGTGCACATATTCAAAATATGCCTGTATTCTGGAATTTTTTGGAACACGTATAATAGTGGTATAATTTATTTATTCTACATATAATTAGAGCAGTAGTTACATAAGCTACAAAAATTTCAAAAAGTAATATGAAAGCTTTCAATATTGAAAAATTTGAAAATTTCTACAATTCTATTAGCTGACCGTAGTTTTTTAATACATCATTCTATGACCCCGCTGGAGGAGGAGAACCTGTGTTGTTTGGTCATCTTAAAGTTTATACTTTAATTATCCCTGGATTTAGTATAACTAGTCAAAGCTTATGTAAATTTAAAAACCTGTTTCTGTTACAAAAAGCAGTTATAAACTGTATGCAAACTTCAGCCATATATTTTGAAAAAGTTCTTTAAGACCTATATACTAATTTTTAGAATATAGAACCATTCTAATCTTACGCTTTACAGTTAAGATTGAAAAATGTAAAATTTATAAATTCAATTTCATATTTTTTTATACTCAGATTCATCCAAATTTTGGAATCTAAAAAATATGTATAATTTTTTATCCATATCAATATTAATACTGCTTATTTTTAAATAGGTCTTCCAGCCATGCATTATCAGTATGCAAGACAAAAAATGTAAATCAGATAGACCGTCGCTTTGAAATTTTCCCGAATTTGAAAAACTGGAATTTTTATGTAAACTTCAAGTTCTTTTCTGGTAAGATTATCTATACATATATATATTACTTGCAGAGGTGAAAAATTGGTATTCTACAAATTCGTTTAAAGCTATTTACATAGACTGGCATCCAGACTATTGATATGTGCAAATTTTTGACAAAAAACCTCAACTATTTTATACATTTTAAATATTTTTTGTATTTGTTCTTTTATCAGCATATTAAACCATTTATTTTGGTGCACTTTTTACATTAATGACAAATACTCACATATTTTTAGCATATATATATGTTATAAACATATTTTGATTTTTGTTGCTTTATGAATTTTTATTGTTGCATTATAAGCAAATTTTATGTTTCTAAATATAAATAACGTTCAAAATAATATATATTTATTTATAGATTCAATGGAATATCCTCCCTTAGCGCTTAATGTCACCACATCTGTCATCGAAAAGACACTATATTGCTCAGAAAATCATGTTGATTTTGGAGCAGTTACTTTACGTAACCATGCAGATATTACTGTGCATGTTAAAACCACTAATATAAAAGAAAAATCTCCAATTTGGCTGCACACTGATGGTTTAAATGCATTTGGACCTTTTAACATCAACACTATTTGTCATGTAAATGCAGAAAAAGACTTAAAAGTGATTATTCAATTCAAACCTATGCGCAAAGGTTCCTACTATGAGGTAAGGACTATTTGTTATTTTTACGTTTACAAATATATATAAATGTATGCAATATATGTATACAAATGTACATACTTTTGATAGGTGCAATATTTTGAACATTCCAAGTCAATGGTTATTGTCATTGACTTTCCAAATATTTATATTATATGTCTTGGCTGTTTTTGTGTCATTTATAAAATTTACATATGTACACAAATTTTGCTGTAGAATATAAATGTACAAATCTATGTATAAATGCATAAATAATTGTTGCATTTATATATTTAGATATGTTTGCACATGATTTTTGTGTTTTTTCAATTCAAATATAGTAATTCATTTATAGACTTAAATTAGCTTGAATATATATCTTAATTGCGTATGCATAGATGCATGTTTTGTCTTGGCCATCAGCTCAAACATAATATTCTATTCTATATTTATATATATATATATATATATATATATATATATTGGCCTTATATATATAATGGATTTTGATCTAGTATCAATTGAAGCATAACAACACTTATTCATGCACGTAGGATATTGTCATTTACTCGGCTTTGGGAGAAAAGTTGGTTATTAAGCTGAAAGGCACCGGAAACCCTTCTTTTTTCTCTATGACTCCTGAAATTAGTATTATCGATTTTGGCACTCATGTTGTTTCAAAAAGCAGAGGAAAAACAAGTCCAATAAAAAATCTCTGGTTTTGAAAAATCAAGGTACATTACCCCTTGGATTTTCAATTCAGTCCCAAATGGAACCGATTCGAGGCCAAAGCGGAGGTTCTATATTTATGTTTGAGTCAGAGGGGGGTTTGATCCCCGCAAATGGTGAATTAGCCATTCGAGTGAATTTTTCACCGGAGAAAGTTAGTTGCTATGGTTTTGAGCAGGTTGGTTCAAACTTATAATTGAATCAATGCATATAGAAGTAAAAATGCATGTTGAAATTTATATATATTTTAGTTGAAGTATAGATATCTCTAAATAAGTTTCTTTATTTTACTATATTTGTGTACCTTGAAGAACTTGCTCATTTTTTATATATATTATTGAAACTATTTTCATTTTATGAAGTATACTACATCATCAAAGCATTGTTCTCAAATTCCGAATAAATTTATTCTTCCAGTTTTGGGATTTAAATGTTGAAGGACAAGAGAAAACTATCCGGCTAATTACAAAAGGGCAGTCCGTATCTAGACAAATGTACGTCACAACTAGTCAAAGTACTCCTACATGCCAACTGTATGAGGTAAAACTTATGTTAAGGTTAATTTGAATTAACTAATATGCTATCACAAGTCAGGTTATGTCATCTTATCTTAAGTACAAAAAAATTTTGGAATTTCATTCAACTTAGTAAACAATAAATATTCAAATTACTTGTGCATAATACTGTTCTGTTATATGCAATTTTTTTGTTATTGGTGTAAACTGACTGGATAAATCAATTAAAGTGCTTTGATCATTTTGAGAGCAATTTTTAAAACAATACTAATAATTTTTTTTAAAATGATTTAAAAAATTTGACCCTTTGAGGTATCTTGATTTTTATCTACTCCCTTGGTGAGAAAAACATAGTATTCTAGAAAGTTTTACTAATTTAAACAGAATTACTATTCTTTTTCACTTTGCAATTTTAAATAAACATTGAGCATACATTAGTAATAATGACAAACTTAATTTAATTAGGTGCAAGAGTATCTAAAAAAGTTAAAAAAAATAGTACTGTCATGGTTGATTAGATTGGATAAAAGTTCAAAAAATGTACGCAAAATTAAGTACTTTTTACATTAAAATGTAGGATCTTGCTTACTTGAGCCAGCAGCAATCCATGTCCAGTCCATCTATTTTGTTAAAATTTGAAAATTATGAAGGAAGTTCAACTTCTTCGGCCAATCAAGTTCAATATGCCATCGTTGGGTGTGCCGATTCACCAGAAGATCTTCTAGCTTCAACAAAGATGTTCAATAAAGAATATTTTTTCAACTATTTTAAAATTTGCAGTGAAACTTAACACAATATAACTTTGTCGTTGCTCTATTATTGATGAAAATTTTTTACAGGCAATTTTTTGTATTGAATGTTTACTTTGTAGCAAAGATATTGTGAAATTTGATGTAAGAGATTGAAAAATTTTTCTTGCACGCTACTTTTTCATTTGGTTATTAAAAGTCCTTAAATTTAAGTAAATGGCATGCAATTTATATGCACATAGGACATGGGTGTCAAGGGAGGAAAATCTGAAGGATCAAAGCAAGATTTTGGCACTTTTGAGGTGGGTATTCTAGTTTAGAGTCTTATATTTATGACATTTTACTCAAAATTTCAGTATTGGATTTTACTCTTTCAAAAGATATAAACATATATTTCTACATTTTTATATTGTTCTATCCAAGTTAATAATTACTTTATTTTAAAATGTGCTATAACTTTTATGTTGTTTAATTGCTTTTTGAAGTATTTTCATTGTGTTAGGTGCTTTTAAGTGATAAAGTTTTTCAAATGCAGTACAGACAGGCTCTGTGGCTTTTGGACAAGTTAAGGTAAATAAGCATCAAATGACTAATAGATTTTGAAACTCCAGCATACGTATTCAAAAATAATGCAAGCTACAAAATCTCATGACTTAGTTATAAACAGTAAACTTCAAAATGTAGCAATCCTGTCAGAACCATTGAATATATATGTTAAATTCAAAATAAATTCTACCTGAAATCGATGTATAAATCCGATGCTGAATTTGACTTATCGTTTAATCGTTAATGAATGTTATTTATGAGATAGGTGGGATTTGAATATGTTCCGCCTAAAAAGCTCTGTTACCAGGGGGGCCTGATTATGGCGAATTACACATATTTGAGGCCCTAATTCGCCTGATTGGAGGTCGGAAAGCACTAGAAAAACAGAATTTTTTAATAGTAAAACTGCTCTTACGAGCCAATGTGCCTTTATGAATTATGCTTACTACAGTGCGTGTTAACCCTAGAGTTGTAGCCATGCAAAAATCAAAATCAGTGGATTTAGCCATACTTAATTATATCGAATGCTATTTTATTTTGTTCTCGTACAACAGCAATTTTGATAACTTACAAGATTCTTAGACCCATAGACTATCAAATATCCAATCCAAGTTTGTGGAGACATGAAATCGAATATAGCAGTAGTAAAACTAAATTTCTAAAAGAAGGAAAAATCTAGTCATCATTAAGCTTATTCATGATTCCTTTCAGTATGCTATGGGGGTGCAGTAAATATTCCTGATCAAACTAGCCTTATCTTTATCATTTGAGAAAATAAGTGAAACTGTATGATTTTACATTCATTTGTTTCAGTCATTGAAAAAACTGTTGCGTGAATTAGTAGAAGTATCAGTAGTACTGTAAGCATAGCATGCATGCTTCTCTAATATTCTCAAGTTTTATAACAAAGAGTTGATCTTCTGATATTTCAGTGTCAAGAAAATGAGTTGCTTCAATCAAATTGTGCATATGTTAAACATTTAAGTACTTTATAAAATCTTGAGAAAGATTAAACGGCTCTTAGCAATCGGTACAAGCTTGACAGAAATGTATTGCAAACATGAGAAATTTGCAAAATGAAATTATTTCCAAAAGTGCTCACTAAGAAATATGCATACTTTACATTAAACTTGAGACAAAAAAATCTAAGGACTTGAACATTTTGTACATCCGAAATTCCTCATTCCCAAAAATATAAGTAAGCTTGACGCCATATGACTTTTCGTTTATTCGTTACAAGTGAAAATTCATTAAAAGCGAATTGTAATATTGAAATGTTCTATATGGACCTTAACGTAAAATTAAACACAACGCAACACGAACTAATCAATTGTCTGCTTTTCTCCCCCCCTCAAATTTGGACTAATAGAGAGCATAAGATATTCTTCATTAGCTCTTTCCTATCGAAAGCCCTCCGTTAATCAGTGCATCAAATAAAAAAGTAACAGCAATCAAATCTTCATTATAAGAAAAAAAGCTTCTGTGCATAGCCGAAAATTTAATATTATTGATAGATTTTCAATCCGGCATGAATTAACCATTAAATCAAGTTGATAATTTGCTGTTAAATTTAGCCAACAAATGTAAATTCTACATGATTAGCCCATCACCAAAATCAAACGTCAGCCCTTTACCGGCCATACGCTTTTCATATAGAGCATCAAATATTTCACTCTGTCGAACAGTAAAAGTTTCTCGCCAATTTCCGGCACCACCTTGTCTTAGGTGATTGAACCCTACCGCAGCAGCTGCTTTTGAATCCTAAATAAAAAAGTCAAATAAAGAAAATCAAATAAACCAGCAAATATGAAAATATTGACTTTTTCGACTAATCATATTGATGATATTTAGATAGAATTGCCATTGTACCTCCTATGGATAATTCAATCCAACTAGCACATGACAAAGAAAGGGCAAATAAGTCAAAAATAATTAATCTAAGAACAATATTTCAAAATGCATGAATAGTAATCGGTGAAAGGTTTGTTCTGTGGCCAAAATCTGACACGTATTAGGGGCTGTTGGATAATTCCTTAAAAAGGTTTAAATTTCTTTGTTTGATCCTTGCCGAGGAAGTAAAATTTTTCTGCTTTTGGGATTTACACAGGGTATACAACAAAAAGTGGTGGTAAGGCTTATGCACCTTTTTCATTTCGCCAATAGAGCTCTTTTGAACCACTGCATCGATAATTTGAGGAGTCAAATGTATTCCCAAGAAGGATGCAATGCGCTGGACACCTTCTTTCGGATTCGCCAATAAGCTTTCATATTGCAAAAACAGAACATGTTCTGAATCCTACATGAAACAAAAAATTTTATTCTACATAATTATTACATTAATAGTAGAACGCCTTCTAAATTTTTGAACAGGAGCCAAGGGTTCAGCATTTATTTCTAAGTTATTAAAAGAAGCGGTTAGTAAGTAACAGAAAAAAATGATTCGATATTTGATAAGGATTTGTTTTGTATGTTAGATGATACGTAGATAATATCGAGTAAACTACTCACGATCTTACAGCTACTGCAAATATTAAAAATAAAGAGTTTGTACACAATTCTGGAAAAAAATTCACATTGAAGTAGGTAGAAAAACTTACTTAAAATATTACTCTTTTCTCTAGTTGCTGAAAAAGTTTCATAAAGTATATTTAGAAGTACAGCACCAAATCTCCAATCACAGAAAATTGCATATTCAGGAAACATTTTGATTGCTTGAAAAATGATATTTCTAAATTTGTCTAAAAGCTAAAAGGCTAAGGAATTAATGATACCTTTTTAGACTCACTCCACCAGTCGAGCACATGAGTGAACCAATCACCATTCTCACATGTTCCTTTCATAAAAAAATCAAGCATATCTGAAAAGGTACCGTTGAACTCAAAATCGGGCTTATTGCGTGCATGATGGTAGAGGCTTACTAAAACATCCTTCGATACATACAAACAATTAGATATTTAGTTCATACGTAATTTAAAGGAAAAAAGAAAATATCAAACCATATCAACCAGTGCATATACTTTTTTTAATAGTAAAATATTGCATTTTATAAAAACAATTAAAAAATGATGTACCTTAGGATTTCTTGCAACATAGATGACCTAGTAAAAAAATGGGGTAAAAATGAGTTCAATTTTTGGGCATATTTCAATTTAGCGCATTTATTGTATATACATATTCTTTAAAGTATATTGAATATATAAACAAATTGGACAAATTAAACATAATTGCCATATTTTCAATTGCATGAAATATTTTCCCAATCTTAACAGAAAATTATATCGAAATGCGAGCATTCATGAATAGAAATTAAGCTCATAATTATGTTAATCTACTGAACAACATTTAAAGTTTTTTCTTTTAATCAATCAATCTAGTAGTTCTATGCATTGGTCGGCGAATTAACGAATAATATTTGTGATGTACTATACCTTTAAATTCTTAGCTTTTCCTCTTGGAAGATCATTCACCGATGCATGGGTCTTAAAATATCTAGGATCCGGAGCAGAATTGATAGAATCGATAGTCCAGCCCGTTGCTTCACGATCACCTAAAATCCCACCTGCTAATGCAGCTTCTAACCAAGGCACAGCTGCAGTATATGCCTTGAAGGGGGGATATTAATACATCGTTATAAAATGTACCATGAAGAGAATGGCTTAAGATATGTGGACGTTATAACCTTTTCTATCAAACTTCGAAAAAAAATTACAGGCAAGATTGGGATGTGTTAAGATGAATTATTGAAATGGTGGGAAAACAGTGAGTTCTGCGATGTCTTTCATCTATGAAATTGTGGAAATTTCCATTATTTTGAATTTTTATTCATTGTTTCAAGCTCAATAATTACTTTCTGACTTTGGGCACATTTCTAGTGGAGTTTAGAGCACTCTCTTAACTTTTCATATTATATTTATGTAACAGCTAAATAATCTGTGAATTGCGTATCGAAAATCAGTAGAAAATCCATAGTGGCAAATCTAAAAATTAACTTCATGTACCTTCGGCGGTTCCTTTCCTTCGTTCATGAGAAGGTTGATGATCTGCTGTGTCCAGGTTGTTCCTGATTTCACGTAGGTACAAACGTATGCATCCGTATCGCGAGTTTCAAACGTTCTGATTAGTTTCTGAATGGAAGCTTCATCGAATATTGGATTATGTGGCGTTCCATTGATACATGATAGCTTATATTGCACATTGGACATATTCTCTATGTCTCTTAACTTTGCACGGTTTGCACAAAATAAAAAAAAGAGTAAAAAATTGATCATCATAGTGAAATCAGCCGAATTCGTGCAATGCATATAAATAATTCATAGCAGTAAAACATTTTCTCACCTATGAAATTTGCAATGCTAATAACAATTGCCATTTATAATCTCATCGTACTTGTGTTTTCTAGACATTATTCAACGTTTCCCAACCAGAAATTTCTTTTGAAAATTCAGCGTTTCTACCTTAGAAACTTTTTCCAAATGAAAGGGCATACTAAATTTCGTGTACACTTATTTCAAGCGAAAAAGAGTTTTTTCGCTTATTTTCGATAATATTAACCTTTCAGTTGAGACATAATTTAAAGGTCAACATTGAATCCAACAATGTCCCAATATATGCATCTTACGTGGCCTAAAACAGTTCTTTTTGCCATTTTTTTGAGAAACTAACTGACATGCAGAAAATTTATTACGTTTTTTGGAGGCACATTGGTTAGAAAGATGAAAATCCTCTTAGGCATATAAAGGTTAACAGTGTAGTTCAAACAAACTTTATTAATAACTGAACAATCAGATTACTGTTACTTGAAATGTAAAATAGTGTCATTGATGAAGTTTCAAGTACTGGAACATAATAATGACACATCATCACACGCATCTATGAAATAAAATAATATGAAGCTAAACATTTGTAAATGCCAATGAATTATCAAAGAACACAATTAATAAACTTACCAGAAGTATCATGCTTGAATTGAATTGGTGCAAGATTTTAATGAACATTTCCTGATGCAGTCTAGATTTGCATGAAAGTAAATTTTTCGTAAAGCAAATCAAAATCAAGTTTATGCTGTTTGAACATGTTTCAAGAGCAGTTTTTGTGTTGGATGCTACCATAAATTACAGATAAATTCCCAAAACCATATTAATGATAGGTTTGCCATTAATTTTTAACATTTTGTTGGGACTGAGTTTTTTTTGTCTCATGGATAACTTTTTTTCCAAATTTTGAAGTCCACAATTATTTTTTAGATCTATGGAAAACTATTCTAAAACACATTAAAGTTAAACTCAGAGTAATGGATATTAATTTTATGCAATAAAGTGAGGATTGAAGTCAGTCCCAAAAGTCAGTAAATCAGCTCTTGAAACTGTTTTGAAAAATTATTTATCCTGGTATAAAATGAAATGTTTCATTTTTTATAACCTAAGCACATGAGAGCTTTTATCAACTACTTTACAATAATTTAAATATATTGTGGTCCTAGCATACATTTTAAGTGGAAACTATTGCTTGAGACTATGCACCTTTGATGCACCCATCTAATGCTCAAAATATATTGCCGATTTTTTTCCATTCTCTGGCTTATTTCTACTTTCCTACATTGGTATGCCATAGACTATTTATGCAGACAACTTTTTTTCAAAAAATATGCCACAACTTGATTTTGTCTTTCTCTACACCAAGACAATAAGTGCACTCTGACTAATGCTGATCTTTTGAACACGAATAAAAAAATCAACTTTTTCTATACAAATTGTGTTACTGGCTCGTATTGTATCTTGGTATTTTATTAAGTATACTTTTTCAAACTTAATTGAAAATTTTCTTAATATTTGTATAACTTTAGAACATTAGAAGCAAACATGTACAAATGCTTATGAGAGGAAACATTCCTCTTGTTTGTATTTCTTCATGCAGGCTGGGCAGCTGACAAGAAGACTAGCAGTTTTTGTATTTAATTTTTCCTTTAATAGATGCACAGCTTGTTAATTAGAAAATGGACATTGAATTTATGACCACATGGTTTCTTAAGATAAGAACCTGAACAGCATGTTACAATTTCTTTCATGTACCAAAAAATAAATACATGAGTGGTTGGAATAGAATGGAATAATTGTAAAATTTTAAGTTGACTATTTTATGAGAGCATGTATAACCGACTACATTTTACAGTTAAAAAGTATGAATTTTTAAAAAATTGTTTTTTGTCTCTTGTACATCCGGACACCAACTTAAATATGACATTTGAGGGCTGCACAATGAAGTCTCCAACTTCGGGTGTTTCACTGTAGAACTTAATAAATACCAACTCATTATTTTCGGATCTTTTATCATACATTGTTGTGCTATTTGAATAAATTAAGCGCATTAAGGACCATATTTGAAAAGATCAATAAAAGAAATTAAAATATCTAATTGGTTAGAGAATGGAGTGATAGTACCAAAAACTGCCCCCCATCAAAAAGTGCAAAATTTGAGTGGCTTCATTCAATTCATTCGTTGATATTTATCAAATTTTGAGCCTACCTGCTGAACTTGAACATAACAGAACTCTGACAATGATTATTTGCTTACAAATTTTATTCATAAATGAACAAGTATCCGAAAAAATTATTCTGTGTTGCTGCTACATATCGGATATATCTGAAAAATATATATATATCGTATGGATTCAATATTTACATTTAATGAACTTATTTAGTGCTTTCCGAGCGGAATTTTTTCTCGTCGTACACCTTCTTTTGTTATGATAACTATATCAGCTTCATCCCCTAAGCCGATATCTCTCTCGGCAGCTGCGATAAAAGCTGATTTCAGTAATTCAAAAGCTGATTCACATGAAATATCTACAGTCAGCTCTATCACCGAGCCGTCTAAACTCTGTAAATGACATGGAATAATTCAATACATGACAACCTATCTGATAGTAATATTCCTTTATCCCTATTGAAAAGTGCAAAATTCGAAGTGGAATTTCTTGTAAGTGGGGTCTTAAATTTTTTAAGATTACTGAAGAAATAAAACGATCTAACTTGCAAACTGTTTACATATTTCTGAAAATGCACATATAGCTGAAATATAAACTTAGACAATGAAAAATATTAAGTTGATGTCATCTTACAGCCCTAGCTCCATCTCAACTTTAAAATTACTCAGGCAAGACTATATATTGTATCTATCATTAATATTTAACACTGGAATTTTAAGAAACTTCTCTATCTTAGTGGAAATAGGTTTATTAGAAGCTTTAAGAAAGAGAAAAAATATCACAACATTGCAAGCCATCATGCACAACCCTAAATATCCAATTTTTAAAGTACGTTTGCTCTAGTTCTGGTAGATAACATTTTATAAATTTTCAACAAAATTTATATTCAAGTAAATGTCACCTTATTGTGCTTAAAACGGTCTAAAATTGGTTGCATCAGACTACGTCCACTGCCTGCAACAGCTACCTATGGGTTTAAAAATTGAAATCCAAAAGTTAACTAATAACGAGTAAAAAATAAATATTTCAATAAATTTATAATAAAAAAATACAAAAAAGTACAATATATACTGTTTGCCAAGATACTTTTTCAGCGAGCACGGTACTAGCAATGAATAGTCACCAATTTCAAAAATCTTTGTGATCAGGCTAATCAAAAGAGTAGATGGCTGGTTTTCTGAAAAAACTAGGCAAATGAAACGTTCTCGAATTATGGTTTGGAGTAGAGCATTGTGTTTAGTAGAAGGTAGGTCGGACTATTTCATAATATATGCCATTGTCGAAAGATTCAATGTGAAATAACTTTCTAATGAATAATTTTAACAAATGTGTTACTAATTGACAAAAAAGAAGACTGCTGACCTTCTCACCAGCAGTGAAAACATGATAATTGTAGCATATGTGTTCAATAAATTTCTAAATTTTTTCAGTTTGCATGTACAAAAAATGAGAAGTAAATTTTTTAACCATTTCAATCATCAGTGTACATATCAGCTAAAACTGTAAAATTCATTTAGAGCAGTAGAACTATTTGGAAATTTGAAAGATAAAAAATGCATAGATTTCGTGAAAAATGGTTCTTTACCTTTTCGGGCAAAACTTATGTGACATTTCATCAACTAGAGAAACTAAAAAGAACAGTCATTAAAGCAGTAACAGTCTATTTTATCTTTGATTCTCCGATACCACTGGGTTATAGTAATTTAGAAAGATACAGAAATTTGGGAGATGCATAATTTTAACATGAATGCAAAATAATACGCACTCTTTGTCGTTCGAAGCTTCCAATGGAATCGTATCCGTACACAGCTCCAACCCCTTTTGAATCTAAACCAGCAATTATGTTATGCGTGTAAAAAGGAAAACTTCGCCTGTAATATAAGTGGTTGCTGAGAAGCCTTGCTAGGGATTCGGTTGTTATCGATCGCTCTTGCATGTATTTATACTCCTCGACTAGGTTTCGGATAAGTTTTAGCAGCCCTATAGTATCCTGAATCAAATTATAAATGGGATGAAAATTGGAATAATTTGGTCAGCATCAGTGCCATAGATTCTGCTCTTTAATAGCTAGATCGTTCATGATCAATACTTAAAAATCTACCAAACTACATTTCTAAGAGGTACAAACGCCAACCTCAAGACATTTCACCAAATACCGAAAAATCCATGGAAAAAATATCAGCAATATTTCAGTTTTTTACCTTCTTCCGGCATTGTTGGAGGTGCATTTTTTTGCATGGAATATCCACGGAATGAGGAAATGAGCACAGAATTTCACGGAAGTAAAAGATGGACTTGATTTAACATTATTTGTCTTACTGGAATTTTTAATATGAAATCAAAATCTTTACCGCAAGCTATGCATCAGCTGCATATTTTATTGCCGTAATATATTGCCAATTCGCTATTATTGCAATAATGCATTATGAATATTCAAATAATTGCACAATCTAATCAACTTAAAATTACACCAAATATGAAAATATTCTAAATTTTTTAGCATTTTTTGCAATACTAGGCAAGTTTTATTAAACATATTGCTAATGAGTAAGATTTCATGTTCCAGATATTAAAGTAGAAGATTTTTTAGCTGCATATGCACAGTTAATATAATAAAAAATTTGTAGCAATTGGAAATTATAAAAAATTTTGAAATAGACAATTTCGACTGAAAACAAGCACGAATCTGAATGTTGTTTTAGTTTTTTTTTTGTTTTTCTGTTGTTAATAATAGCTAGCGCAGCACTATTTGTAATGCTTAATAAGTTTACTAAAATACTGCATTTATGAAGCATATGAATGACACAAAAGAAAAGAGTTTCATTTATTCACCGAAGGTTCGAGCAACATTGAAACGTATAAGTGTAAATGTGATTTAATATCATCTGCATAGAAATTTAATACTGGTTGAATCGACTCATATAGATTACAGGCGTAAGGCATTTTCAACTTATACAATAAAAAAAACTTGAGAAATATTCGAAACAATTGCAAAATTAGATTTAGTAATGCAATAATATACTGCAAAAAACTTACCTGCATTGTTAATGCGTATGAAATTTTTCGAATTATTGAATATAAATCAAGGTAGGATAGAGTTAAAATTTTGAAAAATAAAAAATATTGATAATATTCCAAGGAAGTTTCATGAAATGTACGACAGGGCCCCTAAAGTCAACTAAAAAAATAGTGCTTTTCTGTTTGGTGGAATTTCCGTTGAAAATTGAAAACCACTTTTTAATCAGTTACAAATCTCGTGAAAAAAACAATAAAACATACCGACCAACAACCTGCGGTTGCCAAGAATGTAGTTTCAAGTGCATCACCAATACAATTTACACGAGAAACGGTCCTACTAAGAATGTTATATCCATCGCAAAGTCGAGTATCAGCTGCAATAATAACAAAATCAGGTCCTGCCACAGCAACAGCAGTGCCGCCGTTATCAGAATATGGTTGCCAACCATTTTTCCTTGCATTTAAGTTTGGATGGAAAACTGGTGATTGCATTGATATTGACAGGTTCGATCTCTCCTTTTCTCCACGTGGACGAAACTGCCATTAATTAACAACAGTATCTTTATCATTCATATATCTACAATTTCTACAAGGTTCAAAGAACGACCTGTAGCATAGCATCATGCGATATGGTTAAATCTTCCATACTCAGCACATCACCATAAATCACGATTGGAATCCCTAGCAAAGCAACGATATGTACTAGGAAGGCTTTCATTATTTATATCCTTTTTCAAGAGTCGCCTTCATAAAAAGTTTGTGCTTCTCTATTTCTTAAAATTTTTGTTTGTGTCGAAACTAGTACGGATTATATAGTTCTTTTGTACTATTTGAAGATAAAGCGGTTACCTCCAACTCCAAATAATGATCATAAAATATTACGAAATAGTAAATAACCGTAATATATTACAAAATAGTAATAAATTTAAGAATTTTTAGGACGATTTATCATGTTCTATTGAATTAAAGTCCGCAGAATACAAACTTGGTGAAATGAAATAAACTAGCTCTTCAACTCAATTTCAAACTTATAAAAAAACAGGATTTTATTTGGATGCTCTCTACATGATAGAAGAGAAATACTGTTAGAATATTATTTTCTTTATTCCTTTTCAAATTCTGCATCACCTATGTTTCAAGAATTTGCAAATAATTTTTTCAGTGTAAATATCATAGATCTAAAAATTTATGGAGTTCACTATTGGTCATTGGAACTTATATATTTTAGAGAACTGAAAGTTACCAGAACTAATCTTTGTCAAAAATTGTAAGGATTCTGGCAAAGCCAGAGTGTTCTCCAGCCCAATTTTTCATAGTGGTTACAAAATTTGGTTAAGTATATCTAGCTGCTTCTCGAGAGAATCAAATCCCAATTGAATCTGATATCAAGATTATTCAGATCCAAAAACATTATGAAATTGCATTTCCTGAAGTACAGTACTATAACTATATTGCAGCAACTGCTGGTTCAACAGCCTTTATAATCTATGCTGTTCAAAGAGGAAGTTCTCATAAAATACCATGTTGATATATATTCAAAGTAAGCTGTTGACACCATGATGTAATCTGAAATAGTTATCACAGAATTTTGAAGTACTTGAGAAAATAATCCTAAATTGCCCTAAAATTACTAACATTGGGGAAATTATGCATAGTATATTTTCTTCAAAATTCAGCATTGTGCCATCGATTGAGGTAGGTACTACACATAGCCAATTCAATACTATTTTCCTGCTGCTCTAAAATGATTTAAAACTATTTCTCTATACATCTCATGAAAATGTTAATGCCCTCTGAAGCATAGCTATGTGAGCTTATGGTCATCAAAGTAAATGCAGGAAAAAACAATCAATGTACAAAAAGTAGTAGCTTTAAAACTCGTATGTCAAAACCATTCGTAAAAGATTTTTTTTCTATATTTCAATATCATGCATTGAAGTAGAATAGAGCTAAACAAGGCGATTACATGAAATAGGCTTTACAATAGCTCTGAAATCTTACGAGAATTATGTACATCAATCGATAAAAAGTTGTCCCCCCCTTTATTTAGATCATATTATGCCCTATTTTTTATTAGTAAAAAGATTCAAAAAAATCGGAACTTATTCTTGCCTTCTGAGCTCTTACACATTAATATTTTCACAAAATTAAAAGAGAGAGACCTTTTTTTTCTACAATTAAGCTAGTCACTGATCATGTACAATCTGCAGTTCCAAAATGCATATCAGTACCATTATATTAGTAGTAAGCACGGCGGGGATTATTAAGGGGGTTTGGTCGAAATTTATAGGCTAACATCATGCGCTTTCGATATTGGTCAAATTCATTGTCTCCCTCTTCTATAGCCCCCGCAGAAATCACCCCCAGCCCTCCACCTGACTCCCCTGCTCCAGCCATATTTACTAGAATACAAAAACACAAATTTCAACCTGCTAAATCATCTAAGCTTCTTTATTTCATAGTTCACTTGTTTACTTGAGTTTATCAAGAATATATATATATGCAAGCAAAACCAGAATATTTTATGCACTGAAATCGAAATTTTATCAAAAGCTGAGCAGTAAATAGGCACTTTTTACCAGAGCACATAATATTTATCATGCATACTAATTGGCCAAAATAAAAAGAATAATAAATCAATGAACAAAACACAGCCATATGATTGACGGGAATAAATCAATTCACGGGACAAACTTATCAAGTTAGCTAAAAGCTTCAAAAATAATTACCAGGAATAGCAGCTCCAGAGCTGTCTTTTCCTAACCCTTCTCCTTCCTTCCAACCCGCACGTTGTAGTAGCTGGTAACCAAGATTGCTTTCATCTAGCTTATTTTTTTCAAAATCCTAAAAAGCAGAATAAATACAGTACATTTTGCTTTGACTTTAGAAGGATTTTTTTCACAAATTCTTTTTTAAATATCATTACGTCACAAAATGAAATTTGGTTCCAATTATTTAAAGCAATTTATTACCATATACTTCAACAATACGAAATAACAAAATTATATATTCATAATATTTTAGTACCTCTATAGTTTCGACTGCTTGGCCTCCAGCGATTGCCTTGGACTACAAAAACATATGCTAAATTAATGAACATGTCATTGATAAAAAAGAAAGCGATAATATTAAATGAAAGCAACATATCCAAGTATAAATACAAATATGATGTAAACCGATGCAAACAAATGCAATTATTTTATTTTATGAACACCAGGCCAATTATAATAAAGGATATGCAATGATATGGAATGCAATATGTGATAATCTATCAATAAAAGCATGACATAAAGTGATAGAGCCACTTTGTAATTTCCATTTTTTCTTTAAAATTTAGTGATCTTTTTGAACATGCTCAATTTTGACAAACTGCTCTTCCTCGGCCATTTCGAAAAATGACGAATTAAGAATACATTTTAACTGATGAAAGTAACTTAGTTTTAATATAGGTATCAAAAGGTTTTGTAAAATAAAAATCAGCTTCATTTAATCAAATTCTTTTAACTGCACTAATGAAAGCAGTAAGTCTAAAATACGCTATGTAACGAATCATGGATTACAACGAAGTAATTTCTTTTCATATAAGAATACAGTGAAACCTCGTAAGTCAGATACCTTACTAGTCTGAACACCTAACAAGATTATGGTTATTCTCTAAATATTTGTCGCCCCTTGCACATCTTTACATACCCTTAAGTTTGGAATTTGAACCCTTCACGATGAAGAATCCAACTCAAGAGGCTTCACTTATATCGATTGGTACATACAAACGGATACTAATATTAAAAAAATAGATTTACCTCTCTCAAAAATCGATCTAATTCTTCTTTTGGAAGGTATTGTCCAATATGCGTCCCTCCTTTGCTTGATGCCGTCAGCTAAATCATTCGACAGAATTACAGTGCAAGTTAATCAATAGCAATAGTTCGTTAAATACTTATTAAACTTCTAAACCTTTCTACATGTTCACAAAAACTAACAGTTAAAAATTAGCCACACCATAAATAATTTCAGCTTATGTATACATATAATCAATTATGATTCAAAAATTTTAAAAAATTATTATAGGTTATAATGTTCAACATTTCTACAGTTTCTTTTGGACATATAGGTTTAATGGTATACATTTTTAAGCAAAAACTCACTGTGAGATTTAGTGCAGAATCGGCAGTAGCAAGCATTTCTCTAGCTCTTTTTCTATGTTCCCATGTGCCACCTTCAATAATGCCTCTGTTTGCCTCGGCCATCTCAATTGTATCCCGAAATTCTATTAGTCATCATATACCGTACAGTAAAAAAAATACTAAGTTCATGCTATATATAGAACAATTCAATTAAAATTCAACGTCATATTTTGAAACGTGAGAAATTAATAATATAATTCTTACTGATATTTATAATCAAAAATCTTCTCTTAGTTATAATTGTTATCACCGCCATAAACAAAACCTTCAATAGATCTAGGCAAGGAAATAATTCATTGGATATACTATGAACTGTATACATCTAGTATCCTTTTGAAATATAACTTAAAAATTTAGATTTATATTGACTTCAACAATAGAAAATCAATTATTTTCATAAATTTCAGTTCAATAATAATCACATTTTTCAGACCCAGTAATTAGTCTTTTAAATTCAAACTGTTTGGCCCAAAACTGCGAAATCCGATGGAAAAATTGCCAATTTATATATATATGGCCAATTCTTCTAAGATTTTTCATTATTAATCAAATTATTACCTTCATCAGCTCTAGCTGCCAATTCTTCATATTCTCTTAATCTTTCCTCGTGTAAGTCTTGTTGCTTAGCTAGCTTTGCTGCGGCACCTATCCCTGGAATCCCTCCCATTGACTTGAAGTATATAGAGGAAAATTAGCCAATAAAATACATGCATATTTAAGTAGGATTGGTAAAACTGAAGTATCAATTCGAATTACTATGTAACATTATCTGTGAATAAGTTTAAGGCTTATAAATATATGACTTTATTGGTTTTATGTTAATAGAAAAAGTCATGGAAAAGCAATAATACATGAGCAGTTGATTAATATCCTTTGTCTACTTGAAAATTATATATTTGCCCAGTGAACGAATGTGCTTCTTATATGCAACAAAAGAAATTGTTGTGTCTACAATAATTCAGTTACCTGACGTAATGCTGCTTCTCTAATTCTTGCCTCAAGACGCTTTAACTCTTGCTGTTCTAGAAGTTGCTTATCTATGAAAAAATGCACATATTAATAAGACTGCAATAATGCTTTGCTGCAAAGTAGTCACGTCACTACATTACATTAGACTAAATAAAAATAGGAAATACTAGGCAAGTTTAACCGGATATCCAATAAAAGTACGGCTTAATTTTAAGTTTGATACAGTCCAGGCAAATATCTACCAATACTTTTTTTCATTTACGATGCATTAAATTATCTCAGAGTATATTAAATTTATTCGTTTAATAAATGATCAAAGTAACATTTAATTCAGCTATAAGATGAATAAAAAATTATCAAACCATTGAGAAAGTTTAACATTGAAGCGGGAAAATTAAATTTAAAAAAAATCAAATACCTGCAGCAGCATCCATTGTTTCCGGCAGTGCAAGTCCCTTTTCTTCGGTACGAGGCATAGAAAAAGTAGCTATGCTAGTTTGTTTACTAGTAGCAACATTTCCTTGTAATTCCTTGTTTATGCTAGAAGGTATTGCTGAAAATTTACTGACTGGAAGTAGTGGCTTTGCAATTCTCACAGGCTGTGTTTCTGAATTAGTAATACTAGTATCTACTGTCCGGCCCCATCGAGTTCGTCGTACTTTTTTTTCAAGGACTTCATCATTAACTGCACAAAGAGCAGCAGTCAATATTTCAGTTTCATGTTCTACAAGAACAGCAGCGGCGGCAGTAGCGACTTCATAAGATCGCCTCTCACTTTCACCTATTTTTGCAATTTCCGCTTCTTCTGCTAAAATTGCAGCAGCAGCTGCTGCTTTAATCATCAAGCTCTTCTGACTTCTTTCGAATTCTTCAGCTTCAGCTTTCAGACGCTCTGCTTCAGCTTTTTTGCGCTCAGCTTCCGCCTTTGCTTCAATACTAGCTGTTCGTTTCTGAGCAGCTTCTAAGGCAGACCTAGCAGCTGCGGCGACAGCTTGTTCTTTTTCTCGCTTAACACGCTCAGCTTCAAGTTGCTGGAAGTTGGGGAAAAGATCAGTGGCACCACTAGTTACTCGATGTACTTCACTTCTGGCTCTAGCCAACGCAAGAGAATCAATGTATAGGCGCCCAGCAGGTGTGGAACCTGCAGTGTCGAATATAAACGATAGCCTCGGATCATCTTGTGCACGTAGTAGAAGTGACTCTATAGCTGGACCGGCATTGTTTACCATCCAGTCAGCTGTGCCTTTTACAGTGATACGGATATCTTCGGGAAGGCTCGCGACATCTGATGCAGTTACAGATTCAATCTTTGAAATTGATTCCACGCCTTCATCATCACTGTCATCAAATGCTGCTTTCATCTTCTTTGAGTCGGGCTGACGCACAGTGGCTGGAAACATACTCTTCCTAAAAATCACTAAGAAAAACTCAAGTTCTGTAATAAAAGTAACATGGATAAGGATTATCTTGCCTCAGACCCCCGATGCTCTTACTACCAAACCTCCTTTTCTTATTTTCAACGGCAACTCTTTTGGAATGCTCAGCACGTTCTTTTTCCAGTTCCAGCTCGGCAGCAGCTAAGGCTGCAATTACATCTTCGCTTTCACCTTCGACTGAAACCTCTTTGGACTCTGATTTTTCTGGTACAGAAACTTGGCCATCTACATACGATTCAGCAGCTTCAAAAGGGTCGTAAGAGCTTTCAGCAGCAGCAAATGGGTCGTAATCACTTTCGGAGGGCAGAGGCAGATAAGGTGGTGGCGGCGGTGGCGGCACGGTATTTACTGAAGCGGTGAATTCTATGGGGAGAGGCGGCAATGGAAGTGGACTATTTTCAATTTGAAATGATTGAGAACCCATAACAAATTGCGCGTGGGGTGGCGGCGGTGGAGGTGGCGGTAGTACATCAGCAGTACGGGAAGCAACAGGATTAATTATTTGGGAGAGGGGAGGAGGCGGTGGCGGTGGCGGAATAAAAAAGTTTGGGGAGAAATTAGGATTGTACATTTCGATTGAGTATGCTCTCAGTACTTACGAGAGCAATTCTTGCGGTGTCGAGGATTACTAATTAATATATTTATCGTTTCCTAGTATCGTTTTGGCTGAAAACGAATATCTATTTCCCCCGAACTATAGACTACTAGTGTGTTTGAATATTGCAACCAAAAAAGTAATTTGAGAGAAGTGATACAGGAATATGCCAGTACTATTGAAAATCATTTATTCGCGGAAGTTCTTTACATGAGAGTATAGTTCTTTAAATAAAATATAAAATTCTAATGTTTCTTTTCAAAGATTTCAATTAATAAGTTTTGTTATCATTCACTGTCAAGAAAAGACAGCTCACCAGACAAATCCTCCATTTCAAATATTTTTATATCATTTTTTATGACAGTGGCGATATATTGCGGAGAACAATTCCATGTTATGGTAAGATGAACATGCTAACTCATATTGTGCTTGGAATCCAATAAATACCAAAAGTTGAGTTTCATAAAAAAATTTGTGAAATTGAAGAAAAAAACTGCAGATGAAACAACTCATTTTGGTACTAAAGCCAGAATACATGACTTGTTTTTGACAACTTTTGCTTCAACAAGCAAAATAGTCTGCCTGTCATTGCAATCTGTAGAAAATTTGTTCTTACACTTCAAGGCTCGGTAAAATTTGAATATACCATAAGACAGATATGTCTGTTGATGATTTCTTTGTGTGGCGCAAGCCTGATGAAGTAGAAAAAATGATTGAGTAAACCATCAATCCTGTTTACTTCAGATGAATAAAATATTATCTGCATCTTTTATCTAACTTTGCATTGTAGTCTGTTGAAGAGTTCAAGTTATTTTAGTACATGGGACATTACAGCTCAGTTTTCCAAAAAAATGGACATTTACTTTTACTCTTACTGAAGATGACTCGTTTTTTGCTTCGCAATATTTGATTGGCCAAAAAAATTTTGTTATTCTCTATTTCGAGTTCATTTTCTGCATTAAGATTGATGCTGATGCGCTTTTCTGCTAGTGTTCCTTTTGTAATAATTTAGACAGGTACATCTTTGCTTTTATTCATAACAGACAAATAATTGATAATTAGCAATAAGCAGATATGATAACGAGTGCAGTATGCAAATTTTTTCTGCCAATTTATCCTATAAATCAAAAAAGTTATTTAGTTTGGCTTTACATGAAGGAATGAATCACTTTTGTGGATATATACATGCATCAAAGTATACATATGTATGAATATATTGTAATGAAAGCACTTATAATAATTAACTGGCTCATCAAATTAACAATGACTTTCACCAATATGGACAACTTCATGTAACCAACTACAGCCTTGATTTAACCCATTCGTATGTTCCAAATGTAACGGCTGTTGAAAGAGACGCTTTCCATAGGGCAGGGACCATGCCTCGATATAAAGCAATTGCGATGCCTTCGTTCGAAATCTCCTTAAGCACTATTTTAAGTACTCTATTTTCGCTTCGCCCTGAACATTACAAATACTGCAAGTTGAGATCACAAAAAAATTGCGGCAAGAGGAAACTTTGATTCATAATAAGCTATATAACTTCATTAATAGCAAAACTAATGGGTAAAGTTAACATCAAAAGTTGATATTCCAGAAACTGGTACCATAAGTTAAACCAAAAATCAACAGCTAATCAAATATGCAAGCAAACAGAGTCAGAATAATGGTAAAGCTGTCAAATAATAAATTATAACATTTGATGAATCAATTTTAAAGCATCAACTGCATTTATATATGTTTACCAGATTTATCCAAAACGACTTTAGCTTGAACTCGTTTTTTGAGAGTATCAAGCGGATACACTGCAGTCTTGCTAATGAGACCAGAAAAGAAGCCTGCACTGGCAGGCCACCATGTGTCAAGACCAGGTGCAAGCGCCAATGCCTTAGGAGGACTATTCTTGATGGCTTCATAGCACACAAACGTAATTCCCATTTGAGGCGCTACCTAGTGAACTGAAAACAGTGAAAAATCTCATATATACAAAAAAGTATTTGCATGTCACTGAAAAAGAATAATTGTTGAAACTGCATCACCAATTGAATCTTAGGTTCATCCTATTCAACTACAATAACTTCATGCATTTTGGTCTTATAAACTTAATATACATTCACATTATGCTGAGTTCAAACAATACCTCATAAATATAGATGAAGTAATTTTTTCGGAATTGATATCTATGGCGTTTGAGCTTGAAGCACTATTAAACACAAATATTACTTAACAAACAAAAATTTAAAAAAGTTTTCATCTCTTTTATATATAATTCATATGGTGCAATAAAATGCATATCTTTGCAGGTCAATTAATAATTCAAGAGCAATGATATCACTAGAAATTTGCTTTGAAACACCTTGACTGTAGTTTATGTCAATTTTTTACTATAAAAAAGGTGATACATATGATAAACCAATGAAATCTATCAACGTTTGAAATACTTATCATTATTCGAAATCATAAAGATACATACGATTTCTCAATATGTTTCCATGTTAGAGGAAACCGCATTTACATCAGGTATATATAAATACATAGATATTCAGCTGTATTCTTAAAAGAGAGCATCAAATGCATTGCAAGCTACCTTTTACATAATCTTATGGGCACTTTCTTACTAGCACGTAAGTAAAAATTTTATCAAATAATGCGTAATTCGCTTTCAATTTATTCTATATTATTGAATGCAAAAAAATCGATTAGTCGCAAAGAGTCAGAAAATATGAATATATAATTCCTTACCTGCATCAATGCTGGGCTAAGACCGGCATAAAACCCACCGACACCGCTGTGCTTGAATGTATATTCAACAAACGAGCGAAACGTAGGATATTTACGAGGAACTCCTTGTCCAGCAAATGCAGTACGAAGGATATCCAGAGGATATGTGACGGTTGTCGCTACACAAGCTGCTGCTGCACCAGCAAGAAACTTATCAGCAGTATGATGAGCAGAATCTAATGTTTTCGGATCCGCGTAGCCAATATAGTGTCTTGTATCAATAAGATCGCGAAATATACCATACATGCAGAATTGCGCGCCAACGTAAGTGACCCATAGAACCATTGCGGCAGGGCTTCCTCTCCAAAATCCTTTGATTCCTTCTTCGGCATATACACTTTGCATGGTACTGAGGAATGTCGAGTAATTGGTACTTCTTTTCCCACCTTCAAGCTGAAGTCTGATTTTCAATACATCCAATGGCGCTGTTGTTATTCTACTCATTGCACCTGCCGTACCACCAGCGACGGCATTGCGCCACATATCAGTAATTCTTGAGATTTGAGGCGATACATTGTCTTGATCAATTTGGTCTTGATTCAACATTGGTCTATATCGTAGTTCAATAATATTTATTCATAGGTATTTCTGCTTCAAAACGTTCATTTTATCTTGCCATTACTCTCACGTTGGGATTCGATTGCAGAAACTAAATTTGCGGTTACAGTTTTAAAAGTTCAATGTTAAGTGATGTAGTTATGCTCTCATTAAAATTATTGATTCAATATATTTCTAATCGAGAATAGAAAATATATAATTGGAAGCTGCACAAATATTGATTCGTGTAATATCGAAATTCTTCACGCCAGAATCATGCATGATTCATAGAAATCGTTCATCTAATAGAAATACGGGTTCCATTTTTAGTTAAATTTCAGAGGTCCTATCGTTAAAACCTTCAGTCAGTTTGAGAAAATGCTTCATTTTGTAAGAAAAATAAGGAGCTACCAAACCTTGTCAACACTAGCTGAAAAAATTCAAGATATATGTATAATTGGTAGTGGCCCTGCTGGATACACTGCTGCTCTATATGCAGCCCGTGCTAATCGCTCTCCAGTTGTCATTGCGGGGTATCAGGTCATAAGAAGAAAATACTCATTGGCCATAAGCATTGCTGCTTTTACTTAATCTATCGCGATTTATAGCACGGAGGACAGCTGATGCTGACTAGTGACGTTGAAAATTTTCCAGGATATCCGAATCCCATATCTGGTCCAGATTTGATGGAGGTGGTACAGTTTTAACTAAAATTTCTATAAAAAATCAATCATTTATAGAGTTCTAGTTATCAAATATTGTTAATTTTGAGAAAATATAAAAGTATTGATTCTAATCTCTCAAAACGATTTGTAGGATCTACGGAAACAAGCTGAACGATTCGGTGCCTCGATCATATATCGAGATGCAAATTCTATCAATATCATGGAAGACTTTTTTGTGGTGAACATGAGAGGAATAAATCAGGTTCTGAAAAATTGATTCACCATCAAAATTTGTGGTAATTTTTAATTTTTATATTTTCAATGATTTTGAACTGAAATATTTAACGTACTGATTCTTTTGTTCATTGGCAATATAGTCTGGATAGTAATCGATTGAACTAGTTTCAAAATATGACAATATATATATTCCTGCAATCTGGGCAAAGCAAGATATTTAAATCTTACCAGTTCTATTCTAAATGAGTTTGACTTTACAAGAGTTATGACATAGACTTCGTCTTGGCAGATTTTTGCATACCTGTGAATTATTGCATGAAGTTTTCCAAGCTAGTATTCAATGTTCTTTGTGTCCCTGTCTGGATAGTTTATATATATTTATATGCTGTTTACAATGATGAGAAGGTTGAAGGAAATTTTTGTCGCAGTTCTATACACTGCTTTATGACCTAGTATTAATGTTTCTCTTTGCCCATGATTAACACTAGTCAGATATCATGAACACATGCCTATATTACATGCATTTTCAATTTTAAATGCACATATTTGGCAAGCATTAACCTGATCTGTTGACCTATTGTTGAACTGTAATATATGAACTGTTACCTGTCAACAAATGGTTCCAAATAATTGACTTTGATTTTTAAAACCTGCCAATAAAATGCAATAAGAAAGCAAGTAATTCATAGATACTTCTAGGTTAATTTGAATTAAATATCTGAATAAAATGCTGTCCAGGTTCGAGCAAAAAGTATAGTGATATCGACGGGGGCAGAAGCATGCTGGTTGCATGCCAAAAATGAGGAATTAGTTAGAGGCTCTGGTGTTAGTACCTGTGCCACGTGCGATGGCGCTTTCTACGAAGGACAACATGTCTGTCCATTTCTTGTATACTTTGTACTACCCCAAACATATTATATTCAAATGCATTAGCTTTTTTAGTCATTTGGACATATTGACTGTGTGCCCATTGAATTTCGACAAATCGTAACATATGACTATAAATATTTGGCATTCATCTTTAATTCCGCTTTCCATAATTCAATTCTACAAAATTTAACTTTATTTGTATGTTTTAGTATTTAATTTTATATAATTAAATATATTTTCATCCTTAATTAAAAATGCCATGATTGGCAGCAAGTTCTAAACCCACAGAATACTTTATTTATCTCAAACAGAGAATTTATACAAGCTTTTGCCTCTGCCATCATTTAATTAGTAAAAAACGCTTCTACATCTATATTATATTTATTACAATATAATGCTATATTACATGAAATTTCAACAGTACTTTCGAGCTTTTTCAAAGAATGTGTTTTTAAGTAATAGTATACTGTTTTCTGTATTTTCATTTCTGGCTTTAATTAAATTAACAATTTTTTTCCTATTGAAAATTTTCCATGTGATGCTAATACTCTTTTTGCCTCCCTATTAATAGTGTTAATTTCTATTTATTGTTAACAATACTCTATGTTGTGCGGAGGCAAAAAAACATTTATTGATCGTTAGAAGTATTATTCATACTAAATTCGAATATAAGTGTACGCATCTAAATTATGTTTACTTGCAAAAGTATATAATTTCTTTATATAAGACCTAGCGTTCTAATTGAAGTAGGATGTTATCATTTTATCGCACGATTGAAATAATATCATAGAGTATTCTCTGCTTTATAAGCCCATAAATAATAAGCCTAGCTGCATACTGTCCCCACTTTTACTAGGTCCCAAACTTTCCCAGCTGTTTGCATCTAAGCTATACATATATCAATTCATAAGCCCAGTCAGCCATTAAGCCCTCAGAAGCCTGGTCCCGAGGTGCTTATTTAGGCCGCAACTACTATATTACCAATGTTTTACAATAATTTAGATAAATGTTGGCTTATTTTTTTAAATTTTTGTCAATATGAACGTTTTTGGGGGATTCTTTTGTGTGGAAACGCTACTTTGATATATATATATATATATATATATTTCTTTGGTAAATGCAATTGAATTTTGTCCTGTTACTGAGCATATATAATCAACCAGCGTTGGATCTGAAAGGTGTTCAGATATATATATATATTTACTACGTTATTTTTTTATTTGTTTCTTATTTATTCTTTCTTGTAAGGTTTTAATGGTTGGTGGGGGAGATAGCGCGATGACCGAGGCTCTTTTTTTAACACGTTTTGCATCAAAGGTACGTGAATTCATGCTGCAAAATTTTTTGTAATATAATCACCATCCCAGGTAAATTTGAACTAAATTCCTGACCATAGTGTGCATTACTACATTTAGGTTTATTGCTGTTGTATTACCTCGAATATTACGCATAGACATCTGTATTTGAGTGAAAATGGCCAATTTTATAAACCTTTTCTCGGATCCAAATTTGTTTCTATGGTTATTATTGGTGATTCATCATGTTCTTTTTGAAGTTTTCTAAATTATATTTTATTTTCTGAATAATGGGGCACGTAACAAATTGCAGCTAAAAATAGAAAGCCTCACAAAGGAATACGTTTTGAAATATTGAAAAAACCTTTAACGTTGTTGGAAATGGAAGTTTTCTTGTAAGAGATGAGTTCCTAAATGCACTATAAATTATTCGTAACCAGTAATTTATGGTTTAAATTGAATTTATCATTCAAAGAGTAGCATGTCTACCTCTTGATTCTCACGGGTTTCCTAGCCAAACCCCTCGCTGTTCAATTATTTCAAAGATATATATATATATATATATTCAATGTAGTATGAAGTTTTTGATCATTATTTGCAGATATATATTGAACATTTGTTCAAGCTTCTTACATACTAATCTCAAGGTTAGAAGAAACATATACAAAAGAAAGTGAGAGATAAAATATTAATTGTGAAAAGTCAAGATACATTTCAATTTAAGATTGTTTTCGAATAATATGAACCTCAGAACAATTTTTATGGATGAACTTCAATAAAGGCTACAAAACTACGCACGCATAGTCAACTAGCCAGTATCAATATGACGTTTTACGTAAACATATGATGAATAGCTAGCGCTATCTTTGAGAACGATTATAAGTGTTTACTAGTATGAAAATGTAAAATAAGTATACGATGAAAAATTGCTGCTATTCTTCCATGCTACTAGTTTTCCGCAATTAATGAGTTTTTCATAGAAAAAAGTTAAAAATATGTGAACGTTATGCTAGCCATGATTAGCAAAGAACTTGGAGTCATATATGACTCTCAATCTGACTGTGCTTTTCATATCTGCTGAAAGTCCAATAAAATATATTCTACTGGCATTTCTGGGAAACTTTTCAATTTGATACTGATGAGTTGAAGCTTCTGATGATATTTACGTGTAGGTGACAATAATACATCGTCGGAAGGATTTTCGTGCTTCAAAGATCATGGTTCAACGTGTACTCGAACACCCGAAAATAGAGATTTTTACTGACAAAGTTGTTACTAAATGGCTCGTTGAGGATGGAAAATTCAGTGGTGCAGAATTAAGGGACGTTCATAGTAGTGAAATTACTCAAATATCTGCTTCTGGGGGGTTTATAGCCATTGGACACCGGCCCAATACTCACTTTTTGAAAGGAACAAATATCGAACTTGACTGTGATGGATATATTGTAAGCATAATACCATAGATATTTTGAGGCCTGCATTGCTGCTCGGTTTCTTTACTTTTCCAAATTATTGAAACTAGTGCAACTGTCAAGTACAATGATTTATTTTAGTCGACTTAAAGCACTACAATGTTTAAGTTAAGGTGAAACAAATTTAGATTTTGGAAGGCTAGGCGATATGCATGTATCAATTAGGTCCTATCAATCTTATTGCTGTATATGCTAATCAGTTGGTATTTTTCATCAATAAATTATTCTCTGCTTAACCGAATAAACTGAATGATTTACTACTTTTCAATATGAAGAATCCATTGTTGAACGCATTTAACATATGAATCAGATGGATTATAGTATCAATAGTTTGTAGATCACATGGGTATGATCATCTAGTATTTATACGTAATAATTCAAACCTTTATCCGTTACATATTTTACTTGCACTTGATCTTTTGAGCAAATGAAATGCAATGAATGTTTTATTCATTAATACGAAAGACATATTCGCTATTATTTAGCTACTGCAATTTTTTAGTTATTTTTGTTGGCTACTTCTTGCACAATCCATTATGCATATAAGAAAAATTTCCTGAGGTGGTTTTTTATCAATTTGACTGATGTGGTCACAAATATTTTTTAAGTAATGGTACTATTCTTTGTTTGTGAGAAGTTTGTACCTTCTCATGATCCATATAAAACTTGTACAGATATTTTCTTTTAAAGTGCCAAATTATATAATTCTATTTTAATCTGAAATATTTGTTCTATATAAAAGTTTTGAGTTATATTCAGTATTGATTGTGTTTTATGTCAAAATTTCTATGAAATCTGCTGGCTCATCATTTCAAAATTATGACTATTTTCCGATAATAATTCATCCAAATTTTCCTTGTCTGTACGTATGTTTTTGAAGGTAACAAAAAAGCATACGATGACTAGCATAGACGGAATATTTGCATGCGGAGATGTAGTTGATAAGCGATATCGACAAGGTAACACTATTTATATCTAATATTGAAATGTATACAAAGATACGCTTCAACGTATACAAGTAAAACTTGCATGGTTTCTGGCATAATACTGTTACGATTAGTTGATGGTACAATACAAAGTGGCTAAGACTCTTAAAAGAGAATAAGGAAAAGGCATAGTGATGCACTCCTAAACTTCAGCAGAAATATTATTCTAGAAGTGTACTTATATTCATATTGGGGCTAGTACATTGGAATCTTCACTAGGCTCTATTAATATTAACAAATATAAAAATTACTGGTGATATTGTAGTGAATACAAAATTAATCATTTCAGAGAGTTAGTACCAATTTAAATGCCATTTGATGAATACAGATTTGATTCAAATTATATGGATTAATTTAAGCTATTTTACAATAGCTTAATGCTTTAAACATCGCAGACAGTTTTATCTCTCGAATAATTTTTTCTGAGAATTTTTCAATATTTGAATGCGTCCATGAAACATACTTTATTTGTGTACAATATAAATTTTGTCGCCTAAATAGGCCTTGAAGTCCATTTGAACAATATTTTTCTTGCCTTAGCAATTACTGCGGCTGGTATGGGTTGCCAAGCAGCAATGGATGTGGAACATTGGTTAGAAGAAATACAATGGAAGCAAAAAGTTAATAAATGATAGCATATTTAGGTATAGCAACAAAAAATTCTTTTGGATATAATTTTGTCAAAGTAACAGATGCTACGGGACAAGCGAATATGCAGCCAAAATACTTGCAGCGCATAAAATATGTAAATAAAAAAATCAACAAAAAACAGTATCATATATATAACCAAAGTGTATCCAATGAATAATGAACTCTAATTTCGTAATGTAAGTTTTTCTAAACATAAAAATGCTTGGCACATACTAAGGAAATCTGGATGTGCCCAAATCTCCCCAAGACCCTCATTTGCTCTACTTTCCATTAGTTTACACTATGATCGTGTTTGGATGAATTCAGCTCCTTCGGTCCAATTCTTTTCAATTTCATTAGGGCTTTACGTTTGCTCTCAAGTACTTCATCGAGTGCTTGTCTTTCAAGTTGTTCGCATGATGCACTTCTAGCATTGCACTGATGAAGTGGCAACACTTCAACTACATTTGCTTCGCCAATCAGATATTCAGCTCTACAATCCTCAGGCAAACTTGTATTATTATTTCCTTGACTTTCGAATCTACAGTTTGTAATATTGTCATATTTACGAGGGCGATGACTGTTATCCATCTCATCTAAAAGTTCATCCAGAGCTGCAATTGCAATCTTTGAATCTTCTTCAAGATAACGCTTTGTGTGCTGTGGTTTTACTTCTCTACCTGAAACTTTTCCTAAATGTCTTGCAGAATAAGTGAAGTATTCATGGCGTGCAGATTCACGGCTCTCTGGATATTTCATACGATGTTGTCCTTTCAGCAAAGACTCCGATGACTGACTTGATAGCCTTAAGTTATATATGAAATTTTCACAAATTTAGCTTCATAAAATATATATATATATATATATATATCTATTATATATAGATATCTGAATAAAAAATATTAGATTCATAGTATAATATTTAAGATACTAATGCAACATATTCATTGAATGAATGTTGAAAATTTACATAAAAATCAATTCAATGATAATTTTTTGCAAACCTGCTGGGATGAGCATAACACAAATACTAGCAAAAGATGTTTTTGTCTTCTGACTTTTCATGCAATATTTTGCCATTATAACCCCCATACTACTCATAATGATACATTAGCACTAACCTGCTCTTTAAATGTAAGTCCACAAGAGATTTGCCTTGAATTCTGCTTGCTCTTTGCTCGCACCTCACACATTTGTGTTTCTTATCCTTGGATTTAAACCCAGTTCCTTTGTTGCTTTCCACTGTTCCACAACTAAAAACAATAGTTGATATTTGAGATTGAGTCTCGGAATTTTCTTCTGCTTTCCTGTAATCTGAATACAATGGAGATGAATGTTTAGATTCCATATGGTATGCCTGAAAAGGTGCCCGGTTAGCATCTCTTGTTTGAATATCCTCAACTACATGTTTGTTGCCTTGCTTTCGGACCTTCGGTGTAGTAACTTGTATTGCTTTTGAGGGAGTATATAATGCTTTATCCTCACGATATATGCTCAAATGGTAACGTTCCCTGTCCACTGTAGAACTATTTGCAATCGTTACACCATGTGCACCGACCGTGCTGGTACTATTTATTGACACTGGAGAATTATGTGATTTTTCACTAAAATGTATAGCTTTTTTCTGTTGATAACATCTAGGAAGAGCTTTGTTTTGCAGCACAATTTGTTTCTTTTTATAAAATTCTTCTTTCTGTTTAATGTCAACTATTTCGACTTTAGGGAAAAAATTTCGCATTGTGAATTTATATCCTGGAGTATTGCATATTGGATTTCCATCAAGATTTAAAGACTGAAGAGCTGGGTTTATGCTCAATGCTCTTATTTCGTAAGTTGACTTCAGTAAATTTTTTGACAAATCTAATGTTCGTAAAGATCGCAATGATTCGAGTCCTTCGATTCGGCGAAGGCAGTTGTTTGACAGTTGAAGTATAATCAGGCAAGGGCAACTGATGCCAAGAGTGCTGCTCAACTTATTATAGCTTAAATCTAACTCTTCGAGTTTCTTAAAATGTTTGAATTCAGTAGGGATAGCAATTAAATTATGTGATATTTGCAAAACGCGAAGCGTATGAGGAAAACTGGGAGGAAGATGGGTGAGTGAGTTGTAGCTGAGTAATATCGTGTCCGTTGGTCGATGAAACCTTAGAGCTTCTTCGAGATGATGTGCGACCATGTCTTTTCCACTAAAATCACATAATGTGTCGTACTTTCCACTGAAAATATCAGTATCTTCAACTTTGTTCCAATTTAATTCACTAGGACTGTTAATATCTTCATTGGTTGACACGTTTTCAGGTTCACTAGACCGGTTATTTTGACAGTGGTCAATCTCAGCGGCGACGTCACAAATCACTATGGTTTTAGTTCGACCCTTTTTCTTTGGAATATTCGTCATCTTTTCCTTTTCGCGCTTGGCAACGCTTTCCATTGGAGCATAACTCTGTCGAATGTGAAGTGCATGTTCTTTTTCACTTAAAAAAGGAATTTCACGCGACCAAATATCATCATACACTGAATTAAATAATAAATTTTCAGAGTTAGGTATCAAAGTAGTAGTTTCTTTTCTTCTGCATTTCTCACGCATCGCCTGGTGCTGTCTTTGAAAATATTTCTTAAAAAATGAGCATTCATTTTCACGAGTATCAGAGTGATCAAGACGCAAGCACTCGCAGTGACGCCTGGAATCAATTCTCCATTCCTTACTCATATCATTAGCACTTATAAATAGATGCAATGATTTGATATGCAAGTCAAAGTAAACAATAGCAAAATACGTTTTCGGAATAACTCATTCAAAATGAAACGGTCGTTTAAAATTTTATTTAGCTGAATTAGCCGGCTAATATACAGCAGTTTTCGGTACGATTTTGCTGATCGGTTTGCTTAAGATTGCTTCCAGTATTGGATTATTTACCCTTAAATGATTAATTCTCAAAAGTTACTAGTGCTCCACATCTGGTACATTAGATTCCTTTAAAAAAACGATACTTCTGAAAGATTGAAATAGAAAATGTGCAATGAGTTTGAGACTTATAACAAGTACAGAATATATACAAAGCATATAAAAGAATGGAATCCAAAATATGTAAAAACATAAGTATGCTTAAATTATTTTAAAAAACAAAAAAGTTATTGTCGCAAAGAACTTTTGAAACTTCATGCAGAGAGCCAAGACAAAGAATTTATGTGATTAAATTATTGTTTCAAAAATGTGCTCAAAGGATTTGTGCATAGTAATATTTTGGAACCTAGGATTGCTGTGGTTGAAATCGACTTGACTCGGTTTTGAGAGATGCTAAAGATCTAAAATGTGGTGAGAAATCATTTCTTACCATACATGTTGTAGCTTGCAGTCAATATTATAATATGTTAGATTATTCCAAGTTCTGTACTTTTCCTTTGTATTACCCTTGTGTTTGTCAGGATTTCTATATATTACTGCTCTAATTCCCCATTCCAGATCATGACCCGTGACCCATTTTATCCGTCAATATCGTTTTTGAACCATTTCATAACTCATTTTCATTCTATCCATCTATCCATGATTTTCCGGGATTTGCTCTACAAAACCCAACAGTTCATTATATGAAATCTCTTTACCGGCATTTCCGATCTACTCGCAATTCCAACATTTTTACATTACTGGCTGAAATTGGAATTCCTTTTGGTTTTCTGTAAACTTCTTTGCAATTTTGAGTAGACTCTTTGGATTTCTACAAACTATTGTGTTTTTTGCTTTCTTCTTATCACTTCTTCTTTTTTCTACTTCTCCCAGCAGAAGTATGCTAACTCTAGCAGCACGTTCCTATAGCATGCAATAAGTAGAGGTCACTAATAAATATACATTCTTACTCTATCTTTCTTTTCTTGTTTGTTGTTCCCTTGCGCTGATTACACTCATAGCGCGTTGTATATTTTTAACTTTCTCTTTTTTTAACAGTATTACCATATCCTATTTCGTGTATAACTCCGTTATGACAACAATCTGCTAAGATAGACTGCAATGATCTATTCTCTATAAATGACCATTTGTGCATGACTGACTTTGCATCAACTCAAAAGAGTTGAGGTGCTTTCAAATCTACTCCAAGTCCAAGATGAACCTGAGCAAAGTTGGTAAAAGATTCCTTTGTAGACTAGAAATACTGTATCATTCAATGAAAAATGAAAATATTTATTTCATTCATGATGCACAAAAAGTTATTATTTCAATGAACTTTTTTGTGATGAGAGTTGGCAGGCATTATAATTGTATGAGGTAAAATAGGACCACAGTGTTATGAATGCACAGGACAAGTTAGCAGCAAAAAAGACACAAAGGTTACAGAAGGAGAGTAACGTTATGCAGACATGACTTGCATTACTGAGAGTGAATAAAAATTCATTCAGGAGCACAACAAAATCTTGACACCAGTCTATCTGAAGATTTACAAAATTAACTTCTCAGAATTCCTATTATGATGAAAAACAATGCCAAACAGAATTGTTTGACCTTTTGCTGTTAAAAAAACAAGTGTTAACTGGTATTGTACAAAGTAATGCAGCTAAATAATGGAATAACTTTTAAGAGGGTAATTCCCTCAAGAACTAATTGATATAAAAAACAAATTAGTTCTTAAAGCACAATGCATATTTTCTTTAAAGTACTTGAGGTAACAGATATTTTCCAGCTGTTAGGAACTAATTTGTTTACATCAATTAGTTCTTAAGGGAATTACTCTTTTAAGAGTTATTCCATTTTAGCTGCATCATTTTGTGACTCTCCAGATGGATTGGCATTGAGACCATGTTTGCTGTGTTGCTGAGTGTGTTTCATATTCACTCTCAGCAACACAAATTATAACTGTTTAATGTTACCATGCTTGTATAGCCTTTGTGTTCTTCTTGTCTGGTACATTCATAACACCAGCTTTATCTCAATTTTGATTTATTCTTGACTGCTGCAGTATAGAATAGTTTCAACTTTTGGTAAAATGATTTAAAAATAGTTTTTAATATATTACTCATCAGGATATCCCAGTATTGCTGGCTTGAAAATTACTTAAAGTTCAATAGGAGCAATCTCAGCTTTTTTGCTGGCTGAAAGTTTTATAGTTTTGTAATCTTTTTTATTTAGTCCAAAAAAATAGCAGACTGAGCAAAACTTTGAAAATGTATCTTAAGGTATAGATATAATGCATGTATATTTCTATCCTAAAAATAATTTTTGTGATCCAATTGCAAGCTATTATTACTAGTTTAAGTTATACAAAAGAAGAGGTCAAAATGCTAATTGTTTATGATAAAATATTTTCTAAACCAAAACAAGGCATTTAGCAAAAGTTGAATCTGATTTATATACAATTACATTCTCAAGCAGAAAAAAATTTCTGGTTGGTTGATTACATTAGAAGACTACTATCAGTTATTTTGTAAAGTTATGAAAACTAATGTTCTGTGGTCTACTTTCTAGTTGTTTGTTTTTCAACCTTGTAAAACTGCAGAAAAACATGTAGATTAGAAACAAGCTTTTTTAAGAAGCCTACTATTATTTTTTAGTGATTTTGAGTTTGCTAATCAACTCAGAACTCTAGAATTGAATACTGTATTGGAAAAAAATACAGCAGAGACTATAGTCAACACTGCTTTACTACTTTCATAGTATTTTTACATATGTTAGCACTATCAGACAGAATTATACAACACATTTGATTTGAAGCCAGTATTTGCAAGCAGAATTGATGATGATAGATTAATGATCTGCACCAAGCTCTACCACAACCATGCCTGATGTCCAAATTGAAGAGTACTTTGATTATAACTATCCACACCCTTCGTTTGAATTTTAAAAACAACCAACACATTATGGTTGTTGCCAAACTCATGTAACCTTGAAAGAACTTACAAAGAAGTCTTCAAGATCTTGAACATTAAAAAACATGTAGAAATATTTTTCTGCAACATCCCAACCTTGATTGCTAGTCTATCTGCATTAATTAGGAATTTCTATTATGTCAGTTATCATCATATAGTCCAAAAGTAAGTAAAAATCTTGTCAATCCTATCTGCCCCTGGATCAGTTTAAACTGCTTTCCCTCGCTGCTATGAGTAAATGCATTTTTCTTCACCTCATACTGCATAAAGTAGTATGGTGGCAGTTAGCCACAATCTCATATTATGAAAACATTGATAAAATTAAATTTTTCTAATCCACAAAATAAATATACCCTGCAATTCCTAGGTTATTATTATTATCGTTACATTTCTCAAATATTTGACTTCAGCACATCATTATATAGTTCATTCACAAAGCTATCATCTTTTATTCCTATTTTCTTTGTTTTGAATTTGCTTTTCTTACTTGAACTCTTTCTGACTCTACAACAAACGAGTGATGGTTTGCATTGTCAATTCTCTGCTTTCTTTTTTTTACTTCAGGTTTTTCTTTTTTACAAAGTGATAGAATGTTTGAAATATGCGTGGTCCCTTAAAATGCTAAACAAAATTTTTCACAATGTACTTGATAGCAAACAATTTTTTTATAAATTGGTTATAATTTCTGATGGCTTTATAGTTTTAGGTACAGTTAAAACGTGCTCTATCATATTTCAATACTGGGTATTGACAATTAAGAAACATTTCCAAAAAAAATTAATTTCTTCAAAATGTGAAATAAACTTCGAAATTTCTCAGGTCTTCTTGCAAGAAACCAAAATTGCGTTTATTTTTAAGAAAGAGGCTCAAAATTCTGAGCCAAATCAATCATGCATTTACATCGACAAAACTATTCAGTTTTTGGTAAATTTTCATCTCAGCAAATATTAAAATGCTAATACAACAGAATCATTTTGCCTAAATAGTAACAACATTAACATCAAACATTTCGACAAATTTCCTTGCCGTCAGCCCGATATACTTTGGTCTGAAATGCGCTTTTTCAGCCACTCATTTGCTAGCGCCTCGCGATCTGCTTCGGCACTTCGGACGGCTTTATTTCGCTGCCGTCGGCGCCAGTAACTACCATCTTGGTTGGGATGAATCACCTGCGAATACAGTGTTTAAAAGTTGAAAAATTATTAACTATATGGAAAATTGTTTATCAGATTGGGTGGGGATATTTCATATAATTATACCAATTTATTCATAAATACATTCGAATTTAATGACTGACTTCTATGCCTTTCTAGCTTAGCCATTCACCAACTATATCACTATAGCAAACTTTGAATGTAGCAAACTCTTTTTTATGTAGCAAACTTTAAATAGAACAAATTTATTCAATGGTCCCAAAGGACTCATTGTATCCAAAGTTTATTTTTCTATATACATTATGTTGTTACCTCTGGCTTGATATCACTGTCCTGTATCCTCCAAGGAACTAGCATCAATGCTTCTCCACCATCAATTACCACTACCTGCAATCAATATAATTCAATAAGGATGAATAAAAAGATATATATATATATATATATATATATATGAATTGAACACTAAGTTATATGAAATGAAAGACAACCAATCTCTTTGTCAGCGCGCCAAAATTTCCAAGAACAATTATGCAGTTATGTCGATAAATCCAAAATAACTGATTTTAACTAAAGAAGAATGTGATTTTTTTCTCCATTGCTTATGTATTGTGAGAGAAAAAATACATGCCAGTACAACTAAATAAAAGTCATACTAAAAGTCAATTTTATCATAACACTGGTTCAAAATTTAATCGTGTTCGTCCTTTACTAAGACAAATTATACGACCTTGAAAAAAATGTCAAATATTGAAACAAAAAAGGAATTCAAACAAATGTAGAAATCGTAAAATCTGATTGATCAATCACCTCACGGCCGGCCAATTGCTTTTTGTCACATACTATACCAAGCGGTGCCAACAGCTGAGAGTCATATTCAACAACCATACCTACAAAAAGATGTATAGAGTGCGTATTATTCATTGATATCATACATTCTACCATTATAATGCAAACTAAAATAAATTGTTAATGCCCAAGACTTCAATAATGACATTTTTCCTCTATATAAATTTATATTTCACAAATTCAGCACTTTGCACATAGCAATATCATCGAAATAAACAGAAATTCCATAAATCAGGAAAAAAATTTAAATTTTTTAATACCCAAGTCTTACTTTCAGCATTACTTTTATGATAAACCTCAAGGATAGAAAGCACGCAGAGAATTGAGCAACATTGATTGCGAAAAATTCAAAATTTAACAACTTCATATTGTCCCAGAACAATATTCGAAGAACAATTTCTATGGCTGTACATCAATAACTGCAACTATATCTTTATGTACAGTCAACTAGTCAGTATTAAAATGAACTAATATATAAGCATGAAATGAATGGCAAGAGCTATCTTTAGCCTCACCGTTATGAACACCCAACACTTTTCCATCTGCCATATGCCACCAGCAAATAGCGTCAGAAGCATGAGGCTGAGATGCAATGATACCATCTCTGTTTTCTAAGTAACATCCATCTAGAGGCATTGGTGTATATGCACTGAACCAAGATGCATGATCATAGTCTTCATGGCCATGAGCTGCTACAATACGGCTTCTCTTGCCATCATCATTCTTATATATATAATATACGATAATCTTAGTTTTAAATTAGTTTAACTTTTGACCTTGTATGATTACAAAAAATTGATGAAGAAATAAAAACTTTGCAAATTTTTTAAAAACGATACATTGTGGCTTCTCTTGTCACATATGTATATGTGTTACTAGTAAAAATCAAATATAGCAAATTTTCTTATAAAGGATAGATGAAGAAAGTCATATGGTGCCAAGCTCAGATTTTCAGATGCAATTCATTTACTCAGTGGTCTTGTTAGAGTTTTTACATCCTACGTTTACTATCTCCATACATGTATATGAGGAAGTGCAGCAACCTTAATGTTCATTTACAATCTTATCCCAGCCTTGCACAACCACAAAAATTGGGAAAATAAAGATTTTTTATAATTTGTTTAAACATTGTATAAATACAAACATAAAAGCTCCATAAATTTTTTATTGATAAAATAACACATATGCTCTTATAATTTGAGTTTTCACAAAAAAATATTTAATGTACTCAAGCTGCGAAAAAAATATATTACATTCTAAATAATCTTTGCTGCTCTGTGCGCTTTAAGTAAAATACATCCCCAACCAAATTTTCAAAAGAGTTAATTTTAGGTAAAATTTGTGATGAGGGGCAAGATATTCCGAAATTGCAACAATGTATTCCGAAATGAAAAACCAAATCGATTGCATATAAATATGTATACATATAATGTACCTCAGGGAATGTAACAGTGGCATCAAGTCGCAACTCATCGCCGCCTTGATGATGCGAAATAGTGTAAAATTTCAAATTAGAATCGGTTCCACTTACAATTCGGGTCTGTCGTCGTCCATCTCTACTCGAATCACGCCCAATTACACCACATTGAACGAAGACGCAATGTCCTCCAGTTGCCGAAGTGCCCTATAAAAGAATATAAAATTACAAAACTATAGAGTAAACTTTGGATATAACGAATCTGTCACAAAGCTCATTTGTAATACCCAAAATTCATTGCATACAATAATCTGTAGCGGTACACAGCACTACATGCATGATTTTTTGTTTATCCATTATAAGTGAAAATTCATTTAATTAAGATTCATAATATCCAAAGTCGCTGTATAACTTTCCGCTTATTCATTTCAAGTTAAAACCTGTTAAAAACAAATTTGCTATATCCGCAGTTTACAGATTATAGTTTTCGAACATATGAGCAACAATTAGGACAAATTATTCTAATGCTACATAGCAAGAATTTAAAAAAATCAATCACAACTATATTGAACAAAAAATGCATCAAATTATACACTAAAATGAAGAAGAATAGTTCAATCACTTTTTCTAGGCTAAACATATGATTTAAAAGATTAAATCAAAACATAAGATGACAATCAAAACATCAACATATCTTTGTGCTCATAATTATTTTTCATTCAGGTTTTATCCATGATATTTATAAAGCAATTTCAGATTATCCAAGCCATGATAAATTTTGACACACTCACTAAATTTAAGCTAATACAACATGCATGTGAAACCGAATTTTTTCATTACACTTTCACTGAAAGTGGGTCCGAATCATACACTTAATTCGAATAAATATTGGATACAACAAACTTGCTTTTAATGAGTTTTCACTGATAACAAGCAAATGAAAAAATACTGTGCCAATTTCTCCATCAGATTTTTGAATAACGAATGAATTGGTCATCTCGACAAGTTAAATGTTTATAGCATGTAAAAATTCTTATGGCAATACCTCACTGATGCTATCTTCAAAGTCATGCGAGAGGTGAAAGTGACCGCTAAACCAAGCACGAATTTGTGGATATTTGTTACAAGCTTTTGCAAAAGCACGCCTCTCTGTATCACTTGATGTGTGATTGAGCCATGCACATCCATTTTTTATATGCACATCCTTAGAGTGTTGACCATTAACATTTGAATCAAGTCATTTTATAAACATAGATTTATTTTAGTGACAATATTGGAAATGAAACAATCCTTCTTTAAAATGGATCTTTTAATATTCATTGTATGAAAGAAGTTTCCACTTCAAGATAAAATAGGCATAAAGTAGTACATTACAGCAGCATTTAAAATATACCGGAAGGCTATTAGTATCATGTATTAAGAAAGATGCAAAGATTGGATAGTTAAATAAACATATCAACGTTAATATTGATGCATATGATGACTAAAGGTAAAAAACAATATCCTGCATTTGAATATCCTCCTGGAGATATTCATTATATACTTCGTGTACTTCATTTAATTAGCGTTATTAATAACGTACTCCGAATCGGGGAATCGAACCCCGGCTGTCTCAGCGACAATGAGAAATCCTACCACTGGACCAATTCGGAACTGTTTAATGAGAGAAAAAATATACATCTTTAAATAAAATATAGAATAAATATTCCAAATTTTTGAATGCTCGCAGTAAGGTGCAAAACCGAAATTAAGAAAATACGAATATGACGCTCTTATTTGAGCTAATTTTTAAATTGCAATTACAAGCTAATTTTTCCATTTAAATTCTAAAAATTTTTGATATTGATACGGCAACACTAGGAACTCGAACAACACAAATCTTTTGTAGAAAATGTGCACCATGAACATCAATTTCAACTTTATGAAAAATATTATCATTCAAAATAACTCAATTTGGTGTCTCGAGAAAGTTTATCTGTCCAAATTCATTTTGTGAACTTAACCAATATATAACGGAAGATAATTTTGTTAATGAATTGAGCTACCATGTCGCTGTACACATTTAACTTGCCATTCCTACCTTGTACCACAAAGCGCTGGTAGCAAAATACTAAAAAGTCGTTGAACAGCTTCCTTATGTATGTTTCTTCTGTATGCCATAAATAGAATTATCGCATCATCACTGAAATGCGCTACAAATATTGGGACATTGATAGACTCATTAATATCAAAATTTAGAATCAATAGAAAGTCTATTTTTGGCATACTTTTGCTAAATTCTTGCTTCAACAAGTTTGCTTTTAAATTTGAGCAGTAACTTTTTGCAGACTCCTGACTGGCATTCAATCAACTGGCAGCTAAAAAAAACGATTCTAGAAACTTACCTGCACAACTCGTAAACCGCTGCCCATTGGCGGAGCATGTGTAAATACAAGAATTCGCCAGCCTTCTTCCTCGGGATGCAACTTACATGTTTCCTCAAACCAGTCAATTTGCCGTGCATCAATGTGTACTTCGTGACTAGAATGAGGAGCATCTCTGAATTTAGTTGTGGACAAGCCTACTAAGAGGGTACGGCGAGCCACAACTTTAGACCAGCACGGAAGCTCCATATTAAATGTGTCTTGAAAAGCGTCCAAGTTTTCCTGATCGCTACTGAATTCACCTACCGACCGAATGTAGATATTTACATGAAATATTTAGGACCCAAAATTGATGTGATAACAGGGAGATTTTCAAACGAATATAAAAAATGTGTCCTACAGATTCTTTTACTTTTAAAGTTTCATATATGATGGATCTCAAGGATAGAAGTACATTGAGAAGAGAGAAAGAATATTAACTGTAAAAAATAAACAATTTAAATTCAACTTCAGATTGCTCCAGAGCAATATTCTATAAACAATTTCCATAGCTGCGCTTCAATAAAGGTTTTAATAATAAATATGCATAGAATGAATGAAAATAATATTCTGCTACATGAAATGAAAAATATAGTAATGTCTCTGTAATAGAAAGTACTGTAAACTTAAGATGTAACGGAGCTGATTTTAAAGAACTATGACTAATAGCAAATAAACAAAATAGTCATAACTTGCCAAGTTCAGCATCAGATTTTTAGATAGAGCAAATATTTTTGGTGGTCCTGACGGGTTTGTTAGATTTTTTTAAGTGCTATGTACTAATGCAATATATAAAAAACTTTAATACTGCCTTTCAAATGCTGTAATGTATGAATACTTTTTTTAGAGAATACATAAACTTTTGTATTTGTAACGCAGGATACAGTCAGCAAAAAATTGAAACTAAAGTTATAGCAGATTCTTCGAAGGCTCGATTATTGGATATATTAAAGTTTGTATTGAATAAAGCATATAAGTGAAACTAATTTTATAAAGTCCAATAAAAGTAAGTACTGGATACTGACTCAAAAGAATCTGATCAGTGATAAGATTTTTTTCATTCTTTACAAATATTTTTTCTGAATATTTTCTGGTGAATGAATAGTTAAATTATGTTTATTATTAAGGATGATATACATATTAAATCACCCTTCAGAAAAAAACTCACTTAAACCTTCTAAGTCATGATTCCCAGCAACGACACTGTAATCCATTTCAAATCCATCCAGATACTCCTTTGCATGCTTGAAACAAGCGCTGGTTCCAGGATATGCTTTATAGCCGCCTAAATCGCCTAAACTAACAGTATGCATATTCTTTGTTTCTAGAAGAAAAGCTTCCGAACTCAAATGAGATGTAATTTGCTCACGGGCTTCCAGATGATCGTCCATACTAGTCGGATCTAAATGCAAATCTCTGCATGTTAATTGTTAGTTATAAGAAAGAAAAGCAGATTACGCATTACGCAAATATCCGTTTATAATTTAATGCAAATGAAGTCAATTGAGTATTTCGTCAAATTTATGCAAACAACGTCTATTTCTGAATACAACATGGGAATTCGACTTTATGAGGTGGAATTGAAAATTTTAATATACATTTCAAATAATTCATATAGTAACTGACCCTAGTACAGCAAGACAAAATGAAGAATCACTAATATCTTGTGGTAGACCATGAAATTTCATGCTTAATGATCTGAGACAGTGATTCAATACATTCGACTGGCCCAATGGCAATTTCGCGCGAGGTGAGAAGGATAGTACGTGACTAAAATTGCATAGAAAGAAGGCGCTAAAGATAAAAGGTAGAATTGAACGAAATAAATCGCTGCATCTCATGAGTGACGTCAGTACGACTCGTCAAACAGATTTATTGCTTGAAAAATATTCACGAATAGAGATGTCAACACTAAGAAGATAAATTATCGTTGATAAATATCAAGAATGAAACAGGAAAATATCATGTATGTTATCATTCATAATTGGTCAATAATCAGCCAATTAAAACTTTATACATAAATCTTAGTGACACCATAAAAACATTTCAATGTTCTTTTAAGAAGAGTCTAAGGCACTACAAAGATGTTAAAATAATGTTCACTGATAGTGTATTAAAATATCATAACTTTTTTTAGAAATGTACTGAAGTAAAGTGTCCAATGACATGTCTAGTAACAAGTCCAGTAGCAGTAATGTGGTAGTAAAGGTAGTCCAGTATTGTTAACATCAAGAAAATATTTTTCCAACAATATCACCAGTACTGTAAACATCATTTAAGGAAAAATAAAGTGATGCTTCAGCCATTGTAGTAGCATTTAAGTTATGACAATCCAATTGCATACCCTTTAGCTGTAATATTACACATAAGATTATCTAACAATGTTGTTACAGAATTGCATCATCCCAGGGTGCGGGAATATGATAAACAACTTCACATTTGTTATGAATGTGTTTACAAATAAGATTCAAAACTAAAACAGAGTATATTTATGCAGACATAGATTGTGTTGCTGGAAGTGAACATACCTCACAGCAACACAAAAATCCTAAACTTAGCCCATCACCAAAAGTCCAGCAATGACTTGCCATAAATTTAGAATTCCAACATGCAGAATAATGACTTGCCATAGAACAGATTTCCACAGCTATAATATGAGTTTAACCGTTAACAAGTTAATTCCTAACAGCATTTTAGAAAATATATGATACATTAGAGATCAATTGCAATGACTAGTTTTGTTGTGATTTTTCAAAACTACTAAACTAAATTGTTCAATACAACTTCTTGATATTTATAGATATAAGAGGAAAAATAGACTATCTATACACAAAGCATTGATGCTTTTCCGTGCCATAGCTACCATATCATGCATACACAATCTTGATTCATTCACAAATTGTTTTAATTTTTTACAGCAGTTCCGGCAGAATATTGTATTTTAAAAGACAACAAAAACCTCAATGAGGAATTGTATTTAAAAATTTTACAAGTTATCTAGGCATGTTTTAGAACTATTTACTGCTATTGAAAAGTCCTCATCCTGAAATTTAGACATCTTGTCCCTGTGTAGTACTTACAGCAAGGTAATCTAAACTTTTACTCTGCTTCAAATTCAATAGCTCCCTAATTTTGCCTTAAACAGTAACTGTGGTACCTGCCTTCTAGTTAATTGTTAAGTTACACAATAATAACTTTTTGTACTATAGTATATAGTTTTACTTTTTATGTTCTTTCCTTTTACAGTACAAAATAATCATAAGTAAACCTGTCAATTATAATAAAATTATAGAAAAGAACATTGCACTATATTGTACAGTGCTAAATATTTATAGAACAAAAATATTTTCTTCAAAAAAATAATGCTCACATAATTTTTATGCAAGATTGTTTCATGAAACAAATTGTTATTGCACCATATAGCGTGCCATTTTAGTCATAATATTTTAAACTACTGAAGCAGTATTTATGCAGTTACCCAATAATTAGATGCATGGAGTACAAATAGTTTCAATGATTCATTTATTTTAGATTATTCAATATGTATTTATCCACTGAATTTTGAAATATTACTAATTAGTTTGGTGCTAGTTTTAGGAAAGTTGCGTAATGTCAAACACCATAAAATTCATAGGCATTTGGTATATATCAAGAAATTACATAGCAATATAAGGAAATCACCATATTTTTGAAAAGGTACAAGTTTATGGTGTTAAAGTAATTAAGGTGTAGTTATCTATACAAAGATAAATCTACCTTTATCTTTGGATAGTTTTTCTGGCTAATTTTACTACTCCCCTATCTATTGCTACACTACCTGGCTACTTTTTAGGTACAAAGCAAGGTTATTGTTTGGTAGTTGCCTTGCAGTTATTTATTTATTTTACTTTGCCAAGTACTGCAACCTGGCAGGAAAAATATAAATATCAATTCAGCCCCTTTTCTCTTAGATATCTCTCACGCAGATGTATGCATTGATGATATTATGCCCAACTGTTTTTCAACAATTCAAAATTAAATCAGTCTATTTTTTAATCTAATTTAACTGGACTGAGTCTAATCTGATCGAGTTACACTGGATCAAGTCCAATCCAAGTCAAAGATATATTTTTCTGGGGTGGCAAACAAAATTAAAAAAATTCAGTTTCATCAAATGAAATTTTTTTTATAAAGCACTGCACTTAGGCCATGTTGGTTTAGGAATCCCATTACTTGGGATTTTTAAATGCATCTCAGTACAAATCTTGCTGCCTATAAATAATTTAAAGACTTTGCCATCTTCATTTTTTTCTTCAATGCCAGCTCAGATTCTTTCATTTTTATTTCCACTTGTATCAATCATCAAATCAATACTAATTATATTTCCAAATAATTTCCAATTGCCAGCTGATATAATTCCAGATTTACAGTTTCTCTCAACAATCCGATATTTTTTTACCTTTGAAAGAATTCATAATCTTTCTTTTGTCATTGTGCCTGGTGAATTGTCATATATTTTAGAATTATGCAGTATGGAGCTATATCTAGGTTTCAATTTATTCGGACTGGAAACATAGTGGGACCTTGATTAATCTGCTCAAAATCCAATTGGCCAACTGTCACTCCCAATTAGATCCGAATCCGACCTGATGCTGTGGAAAATTTGAATCAGTTAGATTGGAGAATCTGCGAAGGCTGCCTTGAAATCGGGATTCGAAGAGTCGTGATAAATCACGTTAACTCTTTTGTCCAGTTGCTTGAAAAAAGATAAAAAAATCATAATATTATTAAAATTTGTCGAAACATGACGGAAGAAAAAAAGAAAGCATCCAAGAAAGACAGAAAGAAAGAGATGCGAGAGCTTGACCGAGAGCTCCAAGGGGGAACTGGCGTAGACTACAGTAAAATAAGCGATAGACACGTGGATGATAAGAGATTTGAGAGAGAGTTGGAGCATAAACGTAGCCTTGAAGCTGCACCTTACGTGCTGAAAAGCGAATCAGACCAGGTGTGTGTTTTCATCTAAGGTTAGTGAAATGTATGCTCATTAGAGTTTTTTATTTTCCGCTTAGACAGCCCCGAGTGCTACTTACGATGCATTCATACGAATGCAAACTGGTCAAAACGAGCGAACAATTGCTGATAAAATTAATGATCCAAATCGCGTGACATGGGACCACTTTAAAAAGGTACAATCTGTTATTTTATCTTCTCTTAGTGTGGCCATTTCGATTATTTAATCGCTTTTTCAGTTTCAATATATTTATACTGGTGGTCCTGTTCACTGAAAGTTCAATCTGTTAACATTCCAGTCAAAAGTATTGATCTACTGGTATTTAGACTTAATTTTTTAATCAGATTCTCACTTTATAACAAATGGAAATATAATTATTATAATTGCACTAAAAAATCCACGTCAAAAGCTTCCAAAAATCAAAAATTCCATCTTAAAATTATAATTCATTATTATGTGCATGAAAACTTTACTTTATTTAATGCATTTATCGTTGGTTGTCCTAGTGTCTTCATTGTTCATCAATAATAAAATAAAGCATGTACAGACAGCCTCTAATATTTATCTAATAGCTGTAGAGCATATAGTAATTGTAACGCAAGCAAGTGCACATAATTTTAGTAATTTGCACAGTCAATGCTAGCCTCTAATATATTTAAACTAAAATTTTAATTGATTTTCGAAATTCACCAACATTTTGTAAAGTATGGACAAAATGAATCTGTCAGTGCAGCAAGATTAATTTAATAGTTTGGAAATTTATTTCATCCGAAAATCTAAGCTGAACAGAGTACATTACAAACTTTTCGTTTATTTGTTATAAATGAAATTTTTAAAAATGAGTTCATTTGATTCAATATGTATTGTACATAATTCTGCCTTCTGAAGATTTTTTTGGGCAATTTTATTCACGTAGTTTGTTCGTATTTACTCGTTTTTTATAATCGCTCTATTTCAAATTACTTCATGTTGAAATTATTTAGATCAATGCAGATAAACTGGACCTCGTTGGCAACGATTTGAAGAATATGGTCGAGTATCGGAAGCAGTTAGATAGGGATAGAGCTGGACGAATGTCTAGCCAAGTGCGCCGTAAAAAGGACAGTTCCTCAAATTCGACATCGTCGGAATCCGATAGCAGCAGTCTTAAACGTAAGCATCGAAAGTTGAAAAAGCGCAGAAAAAAAGAAGAACGAAAAGAAGGTAAAAAAAAGCGCAAAAAAGATTCATCACAGCACCAGCGTTCTCCAAATAGTACTGATAGCCATGGTAGTCGAAGTATAGAAAAGGCAGGCAAAAAGGACGAAATAGAGAAATATTAAGTTAATTAATTTTAATGGACAAAAAATATATGTGATGCATTATCAAATTTTCAATGGTTTTTTATGCAAATGATGTTTGTCATTTTTATATATTTATTTTACAAGTTTTGTACCCTTTTTTATCGGAAATTGGCCTCAGTGTCTGAACAACTTTTCTCTGATTATTTCAAATTTATACTCATTTTAATTTACTTTGTATGGTTTACTCATCCAGCAGAACTTTCATATAAATCCACCAAGACATGCTGTAGAAACAGGTTTAATATCAATTATATGATGAATCCGTAACTGCTATAAAGTCAAATAATAGTCAGAAATCCTTGCTTCAAAATCAATTCACGATATATATCTCACTATTTTACGATAAAATTCAGTCAAAGTTATCATGTAAATTATGTTTTGTTTCTCTATTTTACTTCATTGTTTAGAAACTAGTTGAATTACATGACATTTTATTTTGAATGAAAAATTAAGCATATTGATATGACCACGATTCCTCATTTTCAGACAGTAATGCAAAAAGATGTTCCTGGGCACTGGTAAGATAATCTTGCTAGCACATTTTCATGAAAGTAGCTGGATTAATTTTACAGCGCCTACCAAAGGTTGGACAATAATTTCACCATAAAATTGCTCCAAAACAAAATCATAATCCATTTAATTGTCTACACTTTAAGTGCAGGGCCTACAATAATTCTGAAACCGGGGGAGACAAATATTATAAATGATTGCGGAGGTTGGACAATATATGACAAAAGGGTTAAACTTCACAGTAAGATTGCTCCAGAATATGATTATGGCTGCACTTCAACAAGCCTTTCATATATGTAAATTATAATCCTACATACGTGGTGGAGAAAATTATGAATGAAAGCAGATCGTATATTGTTGGCCAATATAAGAGTATTTCCATTAGTATAGTATAATGCTTGAAATATGGCCGATGAGAATATATAAAGTAGCAGAATCTTAAAAAATAGTGTCAACAAGCATACTGCAATTATTTTTCTGTAATTATCAATAAAAATACATTCTCAAATATGCAATTATGAGAATAAATAAATTAAAGTGTTAAGGAAAATTTTACAAATTACATTTTTTCAGCAATACTTCAGGCAAACATTGTTTTTTTTATGACATGCATATGTGCAACTACATTGTTCTTATTACACCAATGAGATACTGTCTCTTCCCATCTAATTCTGAATAGCTCTCCGATTGTGACTTTTCAATATGATTGCAATACCATAGTATACTCTGAAGGAAATAGCACATCATGTACTTGTATGGTAATGCAAAAGTATTTATAGCTGACTGTTGTTTGGGTTCTTGTTTAGGGTGTAATGCTAGGTCTCTACATTACTACCTTGCAAGTTGTTGTAACAGCACAAATATATATATATATATATATGTATATTATATAAGGTAGAACCAACCTCATTTCTATTATCTGACATGAACTGATTTTCCTAGCAGTGACCATTGGTTTCTCAAAACCTTGTATTTTCTGCTTTTTTATTCGAGACAGCTAATGTTGTCTTTTCCACTAAAAATCATTTTTTTTTAAATTGAAGCTGAATTAATTCAGGAAAAGTGTTAAAGTGATAAAGAGTATTATCAAAAGCTCTTGATAAAATACCTATATATCACCTCAATATCCTTTGAAGTACTTTTAAACTATTAACAAACTGAGCAAGAGGCTGCTTTAGTATTTCGCAGTATCATGTATCCTAAAAATTAAAATTATGAAAAATGAAAATGTGTTTCCAAGACTTCTTAAAAGTGACTAGTTGGAGATCTGCAATTGTTGATGCTATTGAAAAATTTTATTCATTTGATAGCCACTTTTATCTTATCAATAAATTTGATTCTCTTCATGACAGAAAAAATGTCAAGAGTTAGATGGCTTTGTTAATCATACAGATTGGTGTTATGAATTGTCAGGATTTCTATGTGTTACTGCTCTAATTCCCCACTACAGATTGTGACCCGTGACCCATTGTATCTGTCCATAT